>VONZ01000140.1:0-217500 GCA_012976165.1 Labeo catla | reverse complement strand
GCATTTGTTTACCTCAGAGCGGTATGATTTGCATGTGTGTATTGTATGTTGACTCTCTTCCAGATTAACAGGTGACTGTCAAACAATAACAGCCTCCATTGTGACCACTGATGTTGGACTCTTTTGCTTACTTTACCTTTATAGAAAATTACTTACTGTAGACTGATAGATGATGTAAGTAAGTAAGTAGGCAGGTCAGTAGTATTTAGTTAGGTAGTCAGTTTGGTCAGTTTGTTTGTTGTTTTGTTTAAATTAGCTGGTTAGTTAGTCAGTCTGACGCTGAGGTAGAGAGTTTGTTTGTTTGTATTTAGGTAGTTAGTAATCCAAGATAGGTTATTAATCTGTTTTAACAATCTATGGTTCAAACCAGTGAGTTTAGTTTAGTTCAGTTAGTTAGTACTCCAAGACAGATCATTAATGGGTCTCTCCATTCCCCTTATTGATTATTGATTCAAACCAGTTAGTATATTAATTGGTTAGCTGTAGTTAGTTGGTTGGTTGGTTGGTTGATTTGTTACTTAGTGTATCTTAGTTTAGTTGGTTAAACAGTTTGATGTTTAGTTAGTCAACTGTTTTGTACTTAGTTGTTTTTTAGTTAGCTAGTTAGTTTAGTTGTTTACTCAGTTTGATGTTTAGTTAGTAGGTTTGTACTGAGTTGTTTTTTTTAGCTAGTTAGTGTATTACTTAGTTTAGCACTTAGTTGGTTTGTTAGTTAGCTAGTTAGTTTAGTTGTTTAGTTTGTTGGTTAGTCAGTTTGATGTTTAGTTAGTCAGTTGGTTTGTACTGTTAGTTTGTTTGTTAAGTGGTTAGTTTAGCACTTAGTTTTTTATTGGGCTAGTTAGTTTAGTTTGGTTAGTCAGTTTGATGTTTAGTTAGTTGGTTTGTACTGAGTTGGTTTGTTTGTTAGCTGGTTAGTTTAGTTGTTTAGTTTGTTGGTTAGTTAATTTGATGTTCAGTTAGTCAGTTGGCTTGTTTGTTAGCTAGTTAGTTAATTACTTAGTTCAGCACTTAGTTGGTTTGTTAGTTTAGTTGTTTAGTTTGTTGAGTAGTCAGTTTGATGTATAGTTAGACAGTTGGTTTGTACTGAGTTGGTTTGTTTGTTAGCTAGTTAGTATAGTTTAGTTGTTCAGTTTGTTGGTTAATCAGTTTGATGTTTAGTTAGTTAGTTGGTTTATATTTAGTTGGTTTGTTAGTGGGCTAGTTGATTTAGTTTAGTTTGTTGCTTAGTATGATGTTTAGTTAGTCATTGGTTTGTACTTAGTTGGTTTGTTAGTTAGCTTGTTAGTTTAGTTGAGCTGAGTTTAGTTAGTTGGTTAGCCAGCTGGTTTGTACTTAGTTGGTTTGTTAGTTAGCTTGTTAGTTTAGTTGTTTAGTTTGTTGGTTAGTTTAATGTTTAATTAGTCAGTTTGTTTGTATTTAGTCAGTTTGATCTTTAGTTGGTTTGTACTTAATTGGCTTGTTTGTTAGCTAGCTAGATAGTTTGTTAGTTTACTTTGGTGGTTAGTCAGTTTGGTGTTTAGTTAGTTGTTTTGTATTTAGTTGGCTTGTTAGTGAGCTAGTTAATTTAGTTTTTTGATTAGTCAGTTTGTTTAATTAGTCAGTTGGTTCGTTAGTAAGCTAGTCAGTTTTAGCTTAGTTTTTTGATTAGTCAGTTTGATGTTTAGTCAGTTGTTTTGTATTTAGTTGGTTTGTTAGTGGGTTAGTTAGTTTAGCTTAGTTTTTTGATTAGTCAGATTGACGTTTAGTTACTCAGTTGGGTTGCACTTGTTGGTTGGTTTGTTTTGTTAATTAGCTAGTTTTTTTTTTCTAGTTTAGTTGTTTAGTCATTTTGATGTTTAGTTAGTCGTTTGTATTTAGTTGATTTTGTTAGTGTGCTAGTTGATTTTTAGTTAGCAAGTCATACATGCCAGATTATTAAGGGGTATGGCCAGTCCATTATTTGAAACTGTGAGTGTGAAGGTTGGTTTGCTGTTTATAATAGATTTGGATTAGTAGTTAGCATGCCTCAGCTAACATACATCTATATATATTACGTAACATAACAGTCAAAATACACTAAATATGTTGTGTAGTATCAAGTAAAGCATCTAATATAGAAATTAATTTTAACTGCATAACATGTACTTAGAATAGACGTAAACTATAGAAGCTTTTTAAGGGCTTAGCTCGCATTCAGTAGAATCTTGTTGCTCTGTCATACTCTTCTCTTCTGGTGATTCTCAGCAGAAACTCCAGCTGTGCATCAGCTCAGTTTAGAAGCCGCTCTAACAGATGTCCGGCAGTTCGCCACTGTCCTCCCGCTCTGTCCTCACCTGTCCCTCCCACCATGTGTGGAAGACACTGAGAACGCACCAGAGGACAGGGTCAGACTTCAGAAATCCTTCTCTTCTGCCTGCCATGTCCTTTTAAGTATACTTGGATTAGGATGAGGTTAAGATGCGTTAATTGAATTAACCCCTTGAATCCCACACAGGCAAAGCTGGAGTAAAGAACCAGCAGCTTTCTCACGGTGTGTGGCAACATATCTCCGTAGTAACCCGATACTTCCAGTCTCTTTGGGGAGGTTACCCTGGCAACAGTATGAATGAACTGACAGCGTCTGTGCGTACATGTGCTTTTAATTAAAGAGGAGCGGTAATAGAGACATTTAGTGGCAATTCACTGTCCCTTGTGGCACAGCAAACGCATACTTCCTCCCCCTCTCTTCCTCTTCCTCTCTTGCCTTTTTGCTCAACCATATCAACATCCGTAGAAATCATCGCCCTTTGTTTAGTTAACCTCTATGTTTGTACTGCCAAATGTTTTATGAAATTTAAGAAATAGTTTACCCAATGATTAAAATTGTTATTAAATACTCACCCTCATGTTGTTACAAACATGAGTCAGAAGTCATTTTGGGTAAACTATCCTGGTAAGTAGGGCAAGTTCTAAAACAATTTGTATGTTCATATCAATCCTTTTCATGCAGTGGTCAGAATTATTGTTTGTCTTATCATACATAGATTTCAAGAGTGTGTGGATTCGAAAAGCAGAAGATGCATTAGTCATCAGATAATGACCTGGAATGACCAGAACGATGTGGCAGTGGAGAGCACTTTGTAGGAAACTCCATTAACAAACCTCAGTCAGTTAATTAGCTGTAGACGCAGCGGAGCATACAGACCCTGCATGTGGCTCGGAGCTTTGCGAAAGGCTTTTAGATGAAAGTGATGAATTGCTGTCATTGGGCTTGTTCTATACTTTATCAAATGATTAAATATTGAATGTAAAATAGACAGCTCTCGCCGCATGCAAAGGTCATTTTCCGATTGCCACATTAATCAAAATGCTTTTTCCTGTCAACGGTAAAGGGAGAATTCCCAAAACAGCAGAGATGCGCTGTGTGGTGATACACTGCAGGCACAAGTATATATATATATATATATATATATGTATGTATGTATGTATGTATGTATGTATGGATGTATGTATGGATGTATGTATGGATGTATGTATGGATGTATGTATGGATGTATGTATATGGATGTATGGATGGATGTATGGATGTATGTATGGATGTATGTATGGGTGTGTATGTATGGATGTATGTATGTGTGTATGTATGTGTGTATGTGTGTGTGTGTGTGTGTAGTGTGTGTGTGCACCTGGTATTCATCACGTGACCAAATGTCCCCACAAGGATAGTAATACCAGTAAATTTTGACCTTGTGGGGACATTTGTGAGGTCCCCATGAGGAAACAGGCTTATAAATCATGCAAATGAGTTTTTTTGAAAGTAAAAGTGTGCACAGTCTCCTGTGAGGGCTAGGTTTAGGTGTAGGGTGATAGAAAATACGGTTTGTACAGTATAAAACCATTACGCCTATGGAATGTCCCCATAAAACATGTAAACCAACGTGTGTGTGTGTGTGTGTGTGTGTGTGTATATGTGTGTAAGGTTAGACACTGTAGAATAGGAATTTGCTCTTTCTGGAACCTTCCACGGCTTCTCCTAGTTCATTTCGTACCGGATTTCCATTCACGCATCCCAGCAGATTGTATTCCATTCACAAGGATTGCATTTCCATTTTTCTGCTTTACCTGTCTGGGATTGTGAAAGACATTTCCTCGTATCTCAAGGGTGGGATTTTAACAGAGACTTGCGCTGATGACATAAGGAAAATGGATAAACATCCATCCCACTCTTGAGAAACACTCCTATTTAGGTAACCATGGCGATAACAGAGCTGGAGAAACTGCTTTTCTTTTGTGTGGCATAAAACTGGTTAAAATACAACCAGGAAGAGAGAGGCCCAAAGGCAAGGAAATGCATCACCCTCGGAGTGCTGTCTGTGGTTATGCTACGACACACCCTCACACACACACACATACACGCGTTAGACTCACACATTTTCGTAACTGACATCCTGAGCAGTTCGCAATTCACTCTCTGACAGCACATGGGGCCTGGCAGCTGCTTCAGGATCCCACTTATCTGCTAAGGTAAAAGACTGATTTCTGTTAATATTTTACTATACCAATCGCTCTTCTGGAATGTTTCTGGTTTGTGTAATCTGCTAACTAGCTGTCATTTGAATGCAATGAGTTGTGGTTTGCAATATTTATCTGTTGTATTGAGCTGGGGCTGCTGTAGACGTACATGTTGTGGTTTAGTCGTTGGTGAGTGGAAGCGTGAGTGTGTTGTTTTGGGGCCTCACTATAATACATCAGCCATCTATTGAGTGTCAAACAAAGGAACATTATTGTGATTCAAACAGAAAACCATCCTTGCAGTGTCTCAGCATGGGCTTGACCTGGACACACACACATTCTCTTTCACTCACAGGCACTTTTGCGCTCTCTCATGCCTTGCTGTTTTGGAACAGGCCCATCCTTACATGGATGTATTCAGTGGTCTCCTAGACGTTAATTTATATGAGGTGGACTTCATTTTATGGGGAACATAAAGACTAAACACTCAGATTGTGTGATAAGTCAGACTGACAGTTTGAGAGTGAGAAAAACACACTTCCTCAGTGAAACTGTGCAGAGATGCTTCATCTCCTTAAAGGGATAGTTCACCCAAAAATGCAAATTCTGTCATTATTTACTCATGTCGTTTTAAACCTGTGAAACTCTTCTTCATTCAAACGCGGCAATTTTTTTTTAAAAGAATATTCTGGACGCTCTTTTCAGCATGGTGATAGTGAATGGGGACTGAGGCTGTCAAGCTAAAAAAAAATGACCATAAAAGTATCTTAAAAGTTTTCTAAGCACTACATTCCAAACCATACAATAGTTTGGTGTGAGGGAAAATGCCAGAACTTTAGTCATACACAGAAAACCTTGTTATATGCCCTAGATTTGAGAAGTAGGGATCAACGAATCATTCTTTTGAGTCATCTTTTCAGTGAATTGTTTGCTCCAGTTCACAGTTGGCCTAAATGATTAATTTATTGCATAATTTTCTTCTCAAATTCATCAAACTGACTCAGTCTGACTCAGGACTAGGGCTGCCCCCTAATAGCCAACTAACAGTTAGTCGACGAGAAAAGGCTTGGTTGACCAAAATTTAATATATTCCACAGGACGTGACGTACAGATCGTTAAGGGGTGGTCTGGTGTGGTAATATAATACATCGGGCAGGACATCAAAACACTCACTTGTCATTCATCAACCTCAAATATGTCTTATTTAAAATATGCAGGTAGTAGCAACTTTACATTGCGCTCAATCTAATGTTAATCTAGTAAAATGTGTGCTACTAAAATGTCTGTGCGGAGTGTGGAAGCTGAACATAGCACACTTAATGCATGACGGATGGAGGCACCGGTGTGGTCACCCACACTTAAAATACTCCATCATTTTTGGTCATACAGATGAGTAGTATGAGTAATCTACATTTATTTATGTGCAATCACAGTAACAACGAAACGTTGCACTTTTGTAAAATAATTAAAGCATACGCTTTCTGGCGTCTTGGTCTCTGTTAACTTGAACGCAGAACTTCGAAACTGTGTATACTATATATCTATATCTATAAAGAGGGAAATGTCTACTTTTAAATGAACCAATTCAAATGAAAAACAAATATTCTCAGATTATGTAATCCGTGTGAAACATGCATACAGATGCATCACTACTGCGGAAATGACAAGTCAGTGTCGCTGGTTCATCTCTTAAGCCGAAAACTAAGTTTATCAATACCTTATTAAAACGTTAATTCAGTCTCCTTGCAGTTTTTCCCTGACACATTCATAATTATTATATCTGCCGGTACACTGCGGCAAGCTTTTTTTTGTGCGCCCGAGCGCTTATTAGGCTGTGTAGGCAGTTAAAGGCTCATTATTATTTATATGGTTTATTAATAAGCGTGCGACTAATAGTCGACTAATGTTTAAAATGAACAACTACTTTGTTGACCAGAAAAAATCTTTAGTCGAGGGCAGCCCTAGTAAGGACGTCGTTAAAATAGTCAGTGTGACATCGGTGGTTCAACTCTAATTTTATGAAGCTACAAGAATACTATTTGTGGGCAAAGAAAACAAAAATAATGACATTATTTAAATTAAAATTAAGTTTGATGTAATGAATGTCCACTGAAGGCAAGATGTGGATGAACCCAAGTGCAGTTTATTTACAGTGAAATTCAATATTCAAATATAATCCAGAGACTTGACTTGAACAAACTTGACATTAGCAGACTTGACTTAGCATGGCATGAACAGACTTGACCTGAAACAGGCTTGGCATGGAATAGCATGACATGAAACACTACAGACATGATGGTTGGGGTGTTAAAATGCTCTGGTGTGATGGGTACTGTAGGATTGCAGGGCTCCTAACCCGCAATCCCCACAGTAAACGAGAATCCATTTAATAGAAGAGCATGATCAATATATTGTTCCAGACACCAGTGAATTTTCCCTCCAGGTAGACAGGAACAAATGGGATCATTCAATCCCACTCTAAAAATGTCTTTGAGCGCCACATCATTAAAAGCCACCAAATGGCACAGTCCACAAAAGTCCTCAACATACTCCTCTATAGCCCGATCACCTTGACACAGGCAGAGGAGGCGAGAAATTGCTGGGTTCATTTTAGCAGTCGTGTATTCTGTAACAAATGTCCACTAAAGGTGAGATGTGGCGAGATGTGGTTCATCTCATGGATGAAAGTGCAGTTTATTTACAGTGAAATCCAAAAACTTGACATTAGCAGACTTGACTTTAAACAGACTTGGCATGGAACAGGAACAGATACACAAACTCACCAACAGAAGGTACACACATCAATACACAACAAGGAACAATGGCTACATGTGGGCTATTTATATCAAACAATGGAAGTCACATGACAAGAACAAACCAATGAGAAACAAAACACATGACTAGGACAACCAATTAGAACATAGAACTAAGGAACCAATGGCAGGAATAGATGAGGGAAAGGGAAGCAAGACACTAACAAGGGCCGTGGCAAAACTTCAAAATAAAAGACAAGAAAACATGAAAATGAAACAAAACCCAAACCCCACGTTACATTTGAACCACTGATGTCACATGGACTATTTTAACAATGTCCTTACTACCTTTCTGGGCCTTGAACGTGTCAGTTGCACTGCTGTTTATCCAGGGTCAGAAAGCTCTCTGATTTTATAAAAAATACGAGCAGCTTTGAAGGTGTTTAGTTTTGAGGATCAGATAAAATTATAACTGTTCAACTGAAAACATACCAGTGTTTTTATCTGGTGATATCAGGCTTGCTGTGCACTAATAATATGTGTCCATGCACTTAAACTCCAGTGCTGCTTTTCTGTAAATGCTGAACTACAAGCTCTTTGTCAGTATAAAAACCACTCACGTCTGATTGACCATTACCACGTCTTTTAACAGCAATCCACAGCCCAAACAGCCCAGCGTGACAGCACAGGCGGCACTTATTACCAGCACAGACATTTGCACTGAACGAGTAACTGCGATTTGCTTTTCTTTTCCTCTCAGATGAGCGAGTCTGCGGATACCGACTATTCAAAGAAGCACTAAAATTTCTCCTAATTGATTTTATGGGTCAATTACGTATTTTCCTCATTGTGTGGTCAGCAGGGGAGCCCGGGCCGGCCGACTGACAGCAGCCCCACTCGTGTGCAAATGAGTTTGAGAGAGGCAGTAGAGAGATGCGGGGAGGAGGGGTGGATGGGAGAAGTCCTCTTTTGGATTAGTGGAAGCTTCTTGGCGATCTGCATGTGAATGAGTGTGAGCAGCTTTAGCCGTTACCCCTGCGCTCTTTCTCCATAGTGAGGGAGAGAGACACTGAGAGAGGGGGAGAAGTGCATGGGCAGTTACACAGAGCACAAAGCAGAAGTTTAGGGAGACAAGACTTGAGGTACATCACACTTGCGGACTGTCCGGTGTGGGCCGCTGTGTCTTCAGTGGGGAGAGTGGTGTGGACAGAGCTTTGTGAATGAGAGAAGGTAAGAATCTTCTTTTTTTTTATCCCATGGGCTTTGCGTGTGTCTCAGCTTCACTGCCCCTCTGATAACAATGGAACCAAGAGCAATGGAGCACTTCAACAGTGGCAAAAGGGGGGAGGGAGAGTCTCATGGCTGCCCGAGAAGACGCTTTTCTAAAATCATGTCGTCAAAGTTGGCTTGTTTTGCTCTATTTTTGTCATCTGAAATATATTCTGGCAGGAAGGAATTGAGGGTTGACACGCTCTGATGTTTGAAGCTTGGTTATGGTTATTGGTTACCCCTTTTCAAGATGCAACAGGCGTGTTTGCCATTTGCAGCAAGTATAGTGAAATGCTGACTCTCTCACATGAAACCATTCGAGCTGTTTCCTCTTGTGTGCTGCAACATTTTAGAAGCAAACTTTTGAAATTTTACTAATTTGTGATGAAAATAAACAGGAAGTTGACGCAAAGAGCACAAGAGTCCAAAATGGTGCCATGATGAGGTTCAGATGTAAGGGTTTTTTTTGACTAGCATGGATAAAATGTGCTTTACATGGTCCTGGTGTTAATTATTTTGAGCTTTTTTTTGTTGAGGTTTTCCAACATTTTAATTAGATTACTGTTGTGTAACTTTGTAATTACCATTAAATTAGCTATCATCTAGTGTTTGGCCATAAATGGAGTCTTCCATTGCTAGCTACAGAAAGTTGTGGCTAAATTTAGCAAAACTGTTCAAAATTTGTACAGAGCCACATGAAAGACAACACACAGGCCTCGGAAACTTTTATAGCCATTATCAATGCTTCATATTAACATGCGCTATTGATACTTCTCTTTTTCTCTCTCTCCTTCATTATCTGCCAAGTACAATGTAATTCTCAGAGATATTGCTGTGGTTAAAAGCCATTTAAATTTATATTATGATGATATTTCCCATATGGGAAGAATACAAAACAATGGCGTGCAACAGCCATTATTTTTAGTTGTAGATCAGATGTTAGCAGTTAGCACAACAGATCTTTAAATTGTAAAACGGATGCTCGTTTACCTCTACATTCTTACTTTTGTGGCTCTATGTGATGCTCAGGGGAAAAAGTATGTGACACATTATAAAATTAAATGTGTTTGGGTGAGTCTGTTTACCAGTTTCCTGCCATAGGTCAGTTCATGGCCACATTGGGCATTGGTGTGTTTACTTCACTCATATAGTTGTAGATCATCTTGACATTTACACTTTTGCCTGGCTTTATATATAGGCCTTAAATAATATTTCAAAATTGCTTTTAGGGCAGTTTGTGAAAGTTTTTAGTTTAGTTTGACACATCTTGTTGTACTCGTCCAGGTCTCTGACTCCAACAATATCAGACTCATTCTTTATTTCAGAGAAGTATGAGTTTAAATGAACATATTTATGGTTTGGTGCCAATAAATGAACACTTAGACCTTACTAATGAGGTTATGAGGAAAAAGAATACAAAAAACTGATATCTGAGATGCTTTGTACTAAGTAAGAGTGATTTGTGTTTGCTCGCTGTGTGCTGCTGTGTTTCTTGGTCATGTCAAGAGAAGATGGGCCACATCTGTGAACAGTTTTATTAAGGAACAAGAACAGACACTGAGCAAACCCAGGGACAGGCCTGCTTTTGTTTAAACACAATATGCAAGGTTTTTATTAAAAAGTTCCAACTTCTTTCCTACTTTTTAGCCCTTTTCTCTCACTTTGTTTGCTTTTCTCAAGCCTTGGAAGACATTGTGTCTACCCTCGCTATCTCCAAGCGTAGCTCTATTTGTCAGCTTCTATTAGAGTGCAAGCAGATTTCAGACAGCATCAAATAAATAAATCTGTCAATCCACAGTCTGCCTGTCTCCTCTCCCTTTTGCATAAGTTTTGCTTCTCACAAAAGTCAAACTTTATGTGTTCGACAGTGACAACACATACTTTTCAAATTACACAAAGTTCAAAGTCAGAAATTCGCTCGCTTCGCCTCAAGTCAGTGCAGTCTTGCTTAGATTACGTGGATGGATCGCTTGAATGTAATGCCAGTTAGGGAATAAGAAGCCCAGGATTAGTTCCATTTTGGTGGACGGAGGACGTAGGGTGTATTTTTAGCTGATTAATTCATCTGGACCAGCAGACAGGCTCCTCAGTTCATGAAGGTTGCCTCAACTGGTCAAACGCAGCACAGGCTGCATGCTGATTTCCCACACATAATTCTTCACTGAAATGAACATTAATCAGCTTCTGCATGTGCAATACAATGTTTCAATTCTTAAGCTGATATAATTGGACAGTGTGAGTCAGCAAGGCTCAGGGTTGGGACCAGGCCGAAGTCACAGCATGAGAAAGTCTTTAATAGTTGTGAGAAAAAACATATTGTGGTAACATCTTTGCAGCCTGTGGCAACAACATATTTTCACTTTTACTGTGTTGTTCTTCTAAGAGATATTGATATTAATAAACTTAACAAGGCGTTAATTTGTGCCTGAGGTGGACGATCGTATAATCATATTAGTTTTATTATTACACAACTCGTGGTGTAACTTGTCTTAAAGGGATAGTTCAACTCCAAAATGAAAAATCTTCCAACACTGTGGTGTTGTTTTTGTTTTTTTATTTGATTTTATTTTATGTACCTATTTTGTGTTCCTTAGACAAAGGGAATTCGTATAGGTTTGGAACAACATAAGGGTGAGTAAATGAAGACATCATTTTGGGCTGAACTGTCCTTTTAATAAATTCTATTGTTATTGTGTGCTTTGCATACTTGTGTTAAGGACATTTTGTTGACCTGTTAATGTGACACACTCATGTATATGAAGCAATCAGAGTGTCATGTTGGGTGCAGCTCACAGTCACTGCCATTAACAATGCATAATAAAGGAGTGCAAACTTGGCATTTCCTGGGGATCATTTTACACTCCCGTGTTTTCATACACAAATGAGCTGATTTTAACACACACATTTGCAGTTGCAGAACCACTGCATTTTAATTGCATTTTAAACAACACTTGATTCTTAATACTGTGTTGTTACATGAATGATCCACAGCCGTGTATTTTAGTTTAGGGATAGTTGTTCATGAATCCCTTGTTTGTCCTGAACAGTTAAACTGCCTGCTGTTCTTCACAAAAATCCTTCAGGCCCCACAGATTCTTTGGTGTTTCAGCATTTTTGTGTATTTGAACCCTTTACACCAATAACTGTATGGTTTTGAGATCCATCTTTTTACACTGGGGGCAACTGAGGGACACATATGTAACTATTACAGAAGGTTCAAACACTCACTGATGCTCCAGAAGAAAACATGATGCATTAAGAGCCAGGGGGGTGAAAACTTTTTGAATTTGAAGATCAGGGTAGATTTAAATTATTTTGTCTTCTGGGAAACATGTAAGTATCTTCTGTAGCTTCTGAAGGGCAGTACTATGTGGAAAAAAAAGATATTTAGGCAAAAAAAAATAAATATGTAAACATCTTCATTCTGTTCAAAATGCATTATTTTTCCTTCTGGAGCATCAGTGAGTGTTTGAACCTTCTGTAATAGTTGCATATGAGTCCCTCAGTTGTCCTCAGTGTGAAAACTCACACAGTCATTGTTGGAAAGGGTCCAAATACACAAAAATGCAGAAAAACCAAAGAATTTGTGGGACCTGAAGGATTTTTCTAAAGAACAGCAGGCAGTTTAACCATTCAGGACAAACAGGGGACTCATAAACAACTATCACTAAACAAAAAAAAAACACATAATTCAGGTAACTACAAAGTACTATGAATCAAGTGTATGTGAACTGTTGAACAGGGTCATTTTTATAAAGTCAACTATTATTTTCTCTTGTGGACTATATGTAAACATCTTTTATGTGTAAAAAATAACATGCATTTTGTATGATCCCTTTTATTTTGATAAAATAATTAACATTTTGCAGATTCTGCAAGGTGTATGTAAACTTTTGACTTCAATTGTAAATACCATTTTACTGTATGTAATTTACTTCATAAGATTAAATCAACATCCTGTGGGTGTGGCTAATAGTATTCATTTTCACATTTATACATTTAAGAGCAAGTTTTGCGAGAATTTGGCCCAATGCTGAGCAGCTATCTTGTGAACCTGTGGAAGTAATGTGATTTTTGACTTTGTTTTGAACTATGTGAGTGGAGTATTGTCTCCACCAGGACAACTTTAGAGGTTATTGGGCGGGGGTTGTTACCAATCCTCTTATAAAGCGGAGCTGTCTCAAGATGGGAATGGTACAAAGTACAGTACAAGGATAAGAAAAAAACATTAGCCCGGTAACACTATCCACCCCCTGCTGCTGCGCTCGCTAAGTCAGATGGGGCATCTTCCGGCCGAGCCAGCTGACAGGTGTCCGTGCCTCAGTAGTTAACCAGTGCCGTGTGAACTGCTGTCTCTGTGTTGGCCGCTCTCGCGAGTGAACTCAATTGAGCTGAACAAACTGACACTCCGGCAGCAAACCCATTTCTGCTCTGGGTTGCTGTTTTTTCGCTGCTGACACTATGCTGCATAAAGTTCAGTGCACATTGGGGGTACTTTACATATCCATTTCCATTTGGAGAATGCAGAGTAAACCTTAAGATAAAATCAACCTCTTCCTGACCCACATATCAGGCGTTAACAAATGAATCTAATGCCTCATTTCAGCCCAGGATGGAAGCACAATTATGGACAATTCTCAATTCTTCGTCCTCATTATTTCAATTCCCTGTCTGAATCGATCTGTGCCTCACCTACATTTGCCTCCTGTCAGTCATCATAATGTGTATTAATTTCCACCTGCATGCTCTGAGCATGCTCACAGCACACAGCTCTCTGGCTCATAAACAAGCCAGGAAAAAATGAACATCTTTTCCTCAAATTAATTGCAGCAGCGAATTGTGCATTATGCTAGCGCATAACATGTCAGGAAACGTGGGCGCTAGATAAATGTCTACAAAATAGAATCTCAGTGTAAGAATGCTTGAAAGAAAACTAACCTAACCAGGTCCAGGGCTTTTTCTGCTTCTGATTTTCTACAAACTGTTTCACAAAAATAAAATAAAACACTTTGCCCAAGTTCCATAGTGTCTTATTGTTAGGTTTCGGAAGGGTACCCTTGATATACACGATTAAATTGCCAATGCATCTGAGACACAAACTGCAAGGACTCATTTGGGATAGAGACTCTTCTAAAGAAAAACCTTCCTGTGTAGTATAACATTTGTTTAAGGGCTTCCTGAGAGGTTCTTTTATGTTAAACACTTGTGGGTCTTTCTTTCTCTCTCTCGGCAGAAACAGCACAAGAGCAGGGCCTGGATCTGGAGCCACCTGTCCGGATGGAGGAGGAGATGGAGGTCATGGAGGAGAGGGAGGTAGAGGAGAGAGTGGTGGAGATGGAACATCCTCTGCCATGCCTCAGTGAATCTGACACGCAAGGCATTATCAAGGGCAGAGATCTATTCGGATATGTCGGCATTGAGGCAGTGTTGGACCAGATGAGACGCAAAACCATGAAGGCTGGCTTTGAATTTAATATCATGGTGGTTGGTAAGTGGAACATTGCTCTGACTTAAATTGGACTTTTGAACATTTTTTAAAGTAGGATATGTCCCGTTTGTACTTATACAGAGAAATATTTGAAGCCTTAAAAAATACAAAGCCCTCAAAGCTGATTCAAAATAGTATGTTGAAACTTGAAATTTCAAATGACATGCATAATGGCTGCCTAAATGTCTTCACACCTCTTGTTCTCTCTCTGTTCAATGTGTGAACATGACCTTGTTTGTTTTTTTCTCATGAGCTTAGTTGAGTTGGGGACGCTTTAGCCAAGACTGCAGAGATAAAAATAGAATAGACTTGAGGTGTCACATCAGGTAAAAAGTCACTAGCTGAGAATGAGAGGTGTGTTTATGAAGGGGGTGGGAGTTCAGCTCATGTAGTTCAGCTTTTAACAGGAAACACAGGCAGGTGAAGAGGAAATGGTGCTATTGCCTGTTAAGGGAAATGTTTAAAACTCAGCTCTTTTTATTGAGGTCAAAACTTTACATACACCTTGCAGAATCTGCAAAATGTTAATTATTTTATCAAAATAAGAGGGATCATACAAAATGCATGTTATCTTTTTCAGGTCAGTACTAAATAAAAAATATTTCACATAAAAGATGTTTACATATAGTCCACAAGATAAAATAATAGACTTGATTCTTAATACTGTGTTGTTACGTGAATGATCCACAGCTGTGTTTTTAGTTTAGTGATAGTTATTCATGAGTCCCTTGTCCTGAACAGTTAAACTGCCTGCTGTTCTTCAGAAAAATCCTTTAGGTCCCACAAATTCTTTGGTTTTTCAGCATTTTTGTGTATTTGAACCCATACAATGACTATGATTTTAAGGTCCATCTTTTCACACTGAGGATAACTGAGGGACTCAAATGCAACTATTACAGAAGGTTCAAACACTCACTGATGCTGCAGAAGGAAAAACTATGCATTAAGAGACGGGGTGAAAACTTTTTGAATTTGAAGATCAGGGTAAATTTAACTTATTTTGTCTTCTGGGAAACATGTAACTATCTTCTGTAGCTTCTAAAGGGCAGTACTAAATAAAAAAAATATGATATTTAGGCAAAATAAGAAAAATGTACACATCTTCATTTTGTTCAAAAGTTTACACCCCGGCTCTTAATGCATCATGTTTCCTTCTGGAGCATCAGTGAGCGTTTGAACCTTCTGTAATAGTTGCATATGAGTCCCTCAGTTGTCCTCAACGTGAAAAGATGGATCTCAAAATCATACAGTCATTGTTGGAAAGGGTTCAAATACACAAAAATGCTGAAAAAGCAAATAATTTCTGGGACCTGAAGGATTTTTCAGAAGAAAAGCGGGCAGGTAACAACACAGTATTAAGAATCAAGGGTATGTAAACTTTTAAACTGGATCATTTTTTATAAATTCAACTATTATTTTCTCTTGTGGACTATATGTAAATGTCTTTAATGTGAAATATCTTATTCAGGTTAGTACCAAATAAAAAATACATGCATTTGTATGATCCTTCTTATTTTGGTAAAAAACATTTTGCAGATTCTGCAAGGTGTATGTAAACTTTTGACCTCAAATGTAATAGATTTTTTCCAGTGAGACAAACCATCTTTTACCCAAAGATCATTTTATTTATAAGCGACATAATCACAATACACAATATGGGGCGGTTGTGGCCTAATAGTTAGAGAGTCGGACTTGTAACCCGAAGGTTGCGGGTTTAGGTCTCAGGTCCAGCAGGGATTGTAGGTGGGGGGAGTGAATTACCAGCCCTCTCTCCACTCTCAATACCGCGAGCGAGGTGAGATTCTGAGCAAGGCACCGAACCCCCAACTGCTTGATATCCTCAGACTGGATGAAATTACAGTTTGAAACAAAAAAAGTCAGAGTGTGTGACCTTTATTCACTATGCTAAACCTGTCAATTTAAATATGTAGACTGGCTCTGACTTTCAGCAACTAGCATCAACTTCTCCAGACAGTAAATCAGCAGAAATTCGGGGGGAAAACCATGTAGTGTATTCCAGCCTTTAGAATGATTTCTGAAGGATCATGTGACACTGAAGACTTGAATAATGGCTGCTGAAAATTCAGCTCTGTCATCACAGTCACAAATTTTATGCCAGGTTGCCTACTAGGGCTATACTCTACCGGCTCAATAGAGCTTGCTAGTATTAACTGTTCTGGGCAGCTACTGGACATCTGCCTGATTCAAACTGGCCACCTTATTCAAGGCTGACCAATCAGAGCACTAGAACCTCCCGAATCCCACTGTGCTTCTAGCAAGAGAGAGGGTAAGCATGCGGGAAGGAGGAGGAACAGGAGGGGGCTGTTGGCTGAGTGTGGGCCTTACCTAATTAAATGGCAAGGGCTATTGTTGTGTTGTCTGCGGGCTGGGAGGCAGGGCCAGACTGGAGCCGAATGTGGCTCAGAGTGTTCCCCAACTGGGCCAGCCAAAGGGATTTATGATGGCTACAGCATCACAAATTCAAGGCCATCCAGCTCTCCAGTGAGAGCTATTCTTCTTTTCCACTTTTTCATTCCTCTGTTTTTTAAACTGAGTTGCCAGGTTTTTCTCACTCCCTTGCTTGTGCTTTCTTTCCCCTTGGTGGATCCTCCATAGTGGTAATAGAAAGGACATTTTTGCCAAATCCTTCAAAGCCTGCGAGTCTCACAGAGAAACACAGTATCGGCCGCTGTTCCACAACGATGTCAGCACAAAACAAATTAAAGCTGAAGTGTGTAGTTTCTGCACCACTGACTTCACCACTAGCTTTCCAAACTGTTCTTCCAAAGAGTCCTACAACCCCGTTCCCATCTGTCATTGTTTGGACACTCAGGTAGACCCAGCCCAGGAGCATTTGTTCTTTCTTTTATTTCCTTAAGCAATGAAAATTCCCACAACAGTCTCATTTCCATCTGAAAAGACAAGTAAAGGACAGCAATACATATAAATGAACAGCGTGTATTCTTTCTCCATGTCACCTGTTTTGTCAGAAAAACAAAGAAGTGGACTTTTGACAACTTTAAGGTTTTTTGTTAAAACTATAGATAGTATTTTTTTTTTTTTTTTTTTTTCATTTCCACCCACAGACAGTTGGTTCGAGCCCAGAGCATTATGGGTATTGAAGTTTCCCTATTTTTTTTGGCAAACACCACATTAATTTTTCTGTATTCATGTTGGAAAAGTTAAGTTGGAAATGCAATATGTTACAGATTACAAGTTTCCCTATTTAAAATGTAATAATAAGTAGTGTAACTATTTCAGTGACCATATTAAAGTAATGCAACTGATTACATTTTAATACTTTCTGATTAATTTTCTAAATTTATATTTACATTTAGTCATTTAGCAGATGCTTTTTTCCAAAGCGACTTACAAATGAGAACAATAGAAGCAATCAAACCAACTTATAATAATCAACCAAGGTTATAATAATTTAATTTTAAATCACAGCCTTTTAACTGAGATTGTTCAGATGTAACCCCCTTTGTAATCGTTAGCATTTTCATAAGTAACTATATTTTAATTATAATTTTTTTCTCAGTAACTGTAACAGATTACAGTTACATTTGTTTTGTAATTAAATTACGCAACACTGTTACATGTAACTATTTAATCGGCAACACTTTTCATGTAGCACAATTTAATTTAATTTAATTTATTTTTTTATAAAATAATTATTTCGTGGACAGCCACATTTTTTTTTTTTTTAAAGCCCATCTTGCCAGTGGTGAATTTTTTTTATGAGTTTTCATATTCAACCCTTTAACTGTCACTCCCATTTTTGAACACAGACATAAAAATGCACTATCCAGACTTACATTTTTATAATTCATGAATGAAAACATTTTGTAGTATGATTTTAATGTACATTTTTTTTGTGGTACTGCAATGTCTGATTTTAAAATGCCTTTCAAATGATGAATTTTGAGATTTTAAGTTTTCAGTTGATATGTAATTTCTTAAGATGTCTGTTGCGTGATAGGGAAAAAGGCAACGAAGAAAGTCTTTTGTGACAAAGGTCAGAACTCCTGTTATGATGTAGATTTTTTTTAGAAGTTGCACTCTTGACATATATTAATCTATTACTTTTCCTACATCATTTGTAACAATATGGTAAAATATCTATTTAGGAGTCTTACACCTTTCCAACAATGTATAGTTTGTTATGATTAGATTAGGATTTATTTGTAATATGGTGACAATTAAAGAGGGGACGGTGACAATTAAAGGGCTAAAGACTGAAAGTCTTGCTTTGGGCAGAACAACATCAGTCAGTTTTAATGTGTTTATCTAACAAAAAAGAAAAAGATGAAAATCTTTCTTTAAAAAAAACCTTGATAAAGGTAGCCAAGGTTGAAGGAACACTGACTGAAACACTCAATAAATACACTTCAGCTTTAAATATGATCCACACAAAGTGTGTGGGAATGATATTAGGAGCAGATATGACAATAACATTCTTCACCTGTTCTCATTTTGCCCACTGGGATGCTTTTCACTTCTCTATCCAGAGCAGCTTGAAACCTGTTTGATAGGGAGCACATCAAAGGCATGTTAAAGCAGATCAGTATTGTGATGATTTCTGCAGAGCAAAAACGGCTCTGGTCCAATGCTCACTCCCCTAAAAGCTGGCTCTGTAACATTTGGCCTGTGCAAGTTTCTTCTTTGCCTCAGTGAACTGTGGAGGTTACAGCACTGGTATTGTAGCAGGTATGGTGGTTTTCTCCGTGCCTGCTACTCTGGACATGCATCAAAGGTGAAACGTCGTCTCCCTTTCCCAGTAGAGACAGGTGATGATCTGTTTGACTCACTCTCGATGCACTGTAGAGCTATTGACAGATCATTTGTTTTCTCCCTTTCATGTAGCGTAAAGAATTTTTATTCTGAACATGGAATGTTTGAATTTAAAACAATTTAATGGTTTATGTGTGTCTCCTGTTTGCGTATTTTGCTGGGAGCATTGACAGCACATTGTAGAACACAAAGGCGGGGGCTCTGACAAGGGTGTGTTTGGAAATGCTAGCATGTATTAGCTAGCATGACATGACCGTGAATGCAGACTTGACAAGATACAGGAAGAGTAGGAATTGTGCGAAAGCAAGATATACACAACAGGATGAAATTGTAGGAACGGAGGAAACTCTACAGGATGAGCTTGGTGTGTTAAGCTCGCCTGTCCATTTTTCCTGCCCTGGGGTGCTCTTATCCAAGAGCCGCACGTACATATGGTAGCACTTGGAGTCTGTTGGTCTGTGTAGTTTGTCCTCGGTTGTATAGGTCAGGACCTTTTTGTAGCCTCGGGGCTTAAACAACTGCAAGTCTCCCAGTTTCCCATAAGTCAAGTAGCAGTGTGCTCCCAAATATGAGTTTAGCATATTCTGACATTTTTAATGCAGTCAATACATTCTGCTTTGTTGTCGCCCTCGAGTCAAGGGGGCTTTGTAGATATTGTGTTCAAAGAAAAGCTTTGTAAACCGTGCTTCAAAGTGTCTCAGAGGAGATGTGATTTCACCATTTGAAATGCTTTTGAGAAATCAACTGGAGTTAAACACACATGACACTGGCAAAATTACTACCTGCATTTGTTGGTGTTTCACGTGGTTGTGGTAAATGACAAGCTGTTACAACACAGCTTTTCTGGACAAATGTGTCAATGCGTGACTCATTCACAAGCACCTGACTGGGTCTAGCCTTTATTCTTTTCACATTATCTCGGCACGGGGTCCTTTATGAGAACATCGGTTGATGTTCGGTTGCGTTAATGGTTCTCGCTCATATGTTATTCTTCCACCGATTCAGACTGTACTGAAATAAATAGTGTCACTACTGAATATACAGCTTGCAACAAAGCACAACCTGTTGCAAAATGAAATGAGATGGATCTTGTAGTCTGAATCATGTATGAATGAGTCGGTTCTTGTTCTTGTTCCTCGTAGTCTGATTCCCAAATGCATATGACTCATATGAACTGGTTCTTTCTGGTTTTGAACGCTTGAGATTTAGTTCACTTCCAGAATAAAAATTTCCTGATAATTTACTCACCTCTGTGTCATCCCAGATATTCATGTCTTTCTTTCTATAGTATTTCTTCAATACGTTTTAACCACAAATGCTTTTGTTTAGCAATAGCGACTTCATTGGAAAGGTCACGTGTGACATAGGCGGAAGTACCAACCCAGTGTTTACAAAGTGAACATGCAAAGAAAGTCATATATCCTTTACTAAAAAAGTAAAACAGCGATTTTGAAGTTGGAGGAGAAAATGAGATGGAGTTTGTTGCCCTATCATACCTTTATGAACCGAAGTACACAGACGAAGAACTAACCATGCATTACCTTTCCAACATGTTTACATAATGCATGAGGTCAAGGACTCACATCACAGAGCTAGTGCAAGTTGAGCATTTGTGGTTAAAAAGTGTATATATTTTTATGTTTTTAGAAAATGAACAATTGTTTTGCTAGACAATACCCTTATTACTCGGCTGGGATTGTGTAGAGCCCTTTGAAGCTACATTGAAACTGCAATTTGGACCTTCAACCTGTTGATCCCCACTGAAGTCCACTATATGGAGAAAAATCCTGGAATGTTTTCCTCAAAAACATTTCTTTTTGACTAAAGAAAGAAAGACATGAACATCTTGAATGACATGGGGGTGAGTAAATTGTAGGGCTGCTCTCGACTACATATTTTCTGGTCGACTAGTCGTTCACTTTAAGCATTAGTTGATTATTAGTCGCACATTTTGTTTATTAATAAGCCATATAAATCATAATAACGTGCCTTTACTTTTCTACATAGCCTAATAAGCGCTCAAGCACAGGCAAAAAAAGCTTGCCACAGCGCATTGGCAGATATAATAATTATGAATGTATCAGGGAAAAACAGCAAGGAGACTCCATTAATCTTTATTGATAAACTAGCGCTTTCTTTGTTTTTTTCTTAAGAGATGACTCACATCACCACAGTAGTGATGCACCTGTATGCATGTTTCATATGGATTACATAATTGGAGAATTTTGTTTTCTAATTTAATTGGTTAATTTAAAAGACATTTCACTCTCTATACACAGAGTTTCAAAGTTTTGCGCTCAAGTATACAGAGACCGAGACGGCAGAAAGTGCGACGTTTCGTTGTTATTGTGAGTGCACACAAATAAACATACAGTCTTTACAGATTCAAAAGATGTATTACTTTTATCTGTATGACTAGAAATGTATTTTAAGAGCAAGTGACCGCACCGGCGCCTCAATGTATCATACAGTAAGCCAAACATAGCACAGATTTTTTCTAGGTTAACATTAGATTGAGCAGACCTGTAAAGTTGCTGCTACATACATCTTTCAGATGAAAAGCCATATTTGAGGTCAGTGAATGAACATTTGGATATCCTGTCCGATGTACTGTATTACCACATAGACCAAGCTGTTAATGATCTGACCGTCATGGACTGCGTGACTTCGCCACTTCCTGTGGAATTTGTTACTAGTAAAATTTTGGTCAACCAAGCCTATTCTCATCGACTAACGGTTAGTCGACTATTAGGGAGCAGCCCTAGTAAAATACCATTTTTTAAAAAAAAAAATTTATTCTTGAAGTGAACTAATCCTTTTCCACCGAAATCAGCGTAGTTACTGACTAGTTGCTTTCATGACAAATCAAAATCTCTTGTTCCCATCCCCATAGAACAGGTACAGTATGTGTGAAATCAATCTACACTGAAATCTTCAGGAAGCGCTGCTTTGCTCAGACGTTGTCTGAACTGGTAAATCAAATAGGCCCAGGAGGACACACGAGACACACAACGCGGGTTGTCAGTTCCTCATAAATTTGATGTCAACTGCCTCCCATGGTAAGAGGCCATGGCGTAAATCCATCAAAGCCTCTGTTGAGGTGGGCAATGATGGAGGGGCCAAATCTCCCTGGCTCTGTCGTCTATCTCTGTCAAATCGTTTCATCCATTGACAGCTTCCCGAGGCGGCCAGGCCTCTCAACAGGTAGAAACGTAGCGGCGAGAGCATTTAGCACATTCCCCACCCCTGCCCCGCGAACGGGAAACTGACCGGTGGGCCCGAGGGGCCCTCTGAGCGAGACAGAACACACACTGGCCATCATCAGCACTCAATACTAAGCGGCTCACATTAACAGAGCACATGTCCTTTGAGGCAATGAAGGTGGCCCCATAGATTTACCCTTATTTGTGTGAATTGAGATGGCCTTGATAAGGCTCCCTCTCTGGTAATAGCTTCCTCCCTCTGATCTGATCTCCGTGAGGACTAGTGTGAAAGAGTCATTAAGTGGAAAAGCTCCCCAAAGCTCCCGACGGCGTGGTGTTGTCAGTGTGTTTGGACACCCACCAGATAAGACGCTAAAGCACTTTGCCTGGGCTTGACCTGGTCCTATTACATCACCGATGATTTGCAGTATCAAGGGCTTATGTAAACCCCGGAGGCCTGCGCTGCCTGATCATGTGATACTTTATGACCTCAATTTTATGTGTGCCATCTTATCTGTGTGCAGTAATAAAGTTTTATCCCCCCTGCTAATGCTAAGCAAAGGTCGTCCTGCAAATAAATGTGCCCGGGGTCTGCTACATATGCGGTTAATTGTACTTTACTGCAGTTTACAAACAAAAGCCATTAAATCTGTTCTCATTCTCATTGATAGGTCAGAGCGGTCTGGGGAAGTCAACGCTCGTAAACACACTCTTCAAGTCCAAGGTCAGCAGGAAGTCCTGCACTCCTAATTATGAGGAGAAGATCTCGAAAACTGTCCACCTGCAATCAGTCAGCCACAGTGAGTATTGAACGCTGTTTTCTTCACAGCTACTGCATCACACACCCGTCACACCCAAGAGGTCAAGGTTTTGCTAGTTTGCACAGCCCTGTTTGCCCCTGCTGGTAAATATCATAACTGCACCATTTGGACCCAATAAATGTCTTTGAACATTGATGGTCTTTAAAAATTGTGCTTTTGTCTTACACAGACACGAAAGGGCATGTGTCCCAAATGATAAACATCCACTATACACAATGCTATCTAGTGTATTCATTTCATGTATGTTTAAGTCCTCTTGGGAAGTTAAGGATATGATGCTTCAAATCTGATGTGTTACCACTAGTTCACCAAAAATGAAAATTCTGCCGTTATTTGCTCACCCTCATGTCGTTCCAAACCCAAAAGACCTTTGTGCGTCTTAAAAATTATGGTTGAACCACTGATGTCTCACGGACTATTTTAACAATGCAGGGCTCTACAGTGCGGCCGTTTCAGTCTTATGAGGTCTATTTCATCATCAGAAATAGTTTGAAACAATGAAAATGCGCTTTTAAAGGAATCTAGTAAGTCAATGATTCAATTTCCCATTCATAAACACAGTCACTTGCTTTATTCCGTTCAAACCGTTCGCACGTATCAAATAAATGAAAGATTCAGCAATTCAATCAGTGACTTGCCAGCACCTACTGCCAGTTTGTATTTAAATTTTAAAGTATCTTTTCAGTTATTTAAATCATTTAATATTTCTATATTCAAAATGTTATATTAAAACATTAATTTCAACATGAATTTATGAATTTGATTGCACTCATGCCACCTCTGACCCTCATTAAACATAAGAAAATACACTTACAAGCCACTTTTGTGTTCTTCTGTGCCACCTCTGTAGTACAAATTCATTTTTTAATACTGATTTCATTTGATTGGTAACTTATTCTTATTCTACTTGTTCTTATTCTGTTGTTTTAATTAGAATGTTTAAGAAGCGTATAAAATATAATGTTTAAAACATTTTACATAAAAGATTACATACTTTTAAGAAAGTTTGAAAAATGCCTTTACAAAGGTAAAAACAAAATTCCTTTAAGGAGTCAAATATCACCTCATAATGGGAAGGCAAATTTTTGATCAGATTTTTTGTTTATTGATTAGAAGGTGCTCCTGAAATGTTGACTGTGCACAAGTGCTCATAAAAACTGTGGGACTATTTTAATGATGTCCTAACTATCTTTCTGGGCCTTGAAAGCGTCAGTTGCCTTGCTGTCTATGCAGGGTCAGGGTCGGATTTCATCAAAAATATCGTAATTTGTGTTCTGACGATAAACAAAGGTCTAACAGGTTTGGAACGAAATGAGGGTGAGTAATTAATGACAGAATTAAAATGTTTGGGTGAACTAACCCTTTAAGCATGTTCAACCCATCCCCTTCTGCTACATAGGCTTATTTTGTAGTTAAGGAAGTATACTCTTATTGCACTATGCTGGATTTTGAATTTGGAATCATTTTTATTTTCAGTGTAAACTGGCTAGGGACGTGACGTATTACACCTGGTTAACACATGGTGTTCCACATCAAAAAGATGACGTGTTACAGAGTGTTGGCCTGAGTGATTTCTAAAAGGATGGAGGGATTAAAAAAAAGAATGACATTTAGACAGGACAAACTGGAGGCAGCTCAGTGTTTTGTAGGGTTTGACTTGGAAAGGGCCAGAGTGATTGGAGCATGTGCTCTGAAAGGAAAAAGAAATTAAAAAGCCTGCGAGAGGGACGGATTAGGAGAGATCAATCACACAACTTCAACTGTTGAGATCGGGCCACAGCTGTCATTATGAGCTCTCTTTCAGAGAGAATGACAGAGGAAGAATGCGCAGGGGACGCATTTTATCCCAATGGTCAGGAGATGACTGCTGCTCTAATGGAGGCCACCACTTAAACACAGCGCCTGGCTTTAGTGAAGCAAGCTCAGCTGAGTGAATGAACTGGTTGATTGAGCAATGTGCCGTCTCTGTCTCACATACTTCCTCTAGAGTAACAATCAATAGAGGCTTGGGTTCTTCTATCCAAACAGGAAGGTGTGTTTTTGTGGAGATGTGTAGAATTAAGTTTCATTTTTGTTTTGGCAATCAAGCAAAGCATGTTTGGAATGTTTCTGAGGGATAACCTTTGCTTTGCTTTTAAGATACACTACCAGTCAAACATTTTTTGAATAGAAGAAGAAGTCTCTTCTGCTCACCAAGCATGTATTTATTTGATCCAAAGTACAGCAAAAACAGTAAAATTCTGAAATATTTTACTATTTATTAACCATTTTTATTTGAATATATTTTAAAATGTAATTTATTCCTGTAATTTCAAAGCTGAATTTTTAGCATCAATATATATATATATATATATATATATATATATATATATATATATATATACTGACTCCGCTTTTGGATGGTATAGTGTATAATGTTACAGAAGCTTTTTATTTCAAATAAATATGTTTGGATCTTTCTATTCATCAAAGAATCTTGAAAATAATATACTCAACTGTTTTAAATATTGATAATAATAATAATACAAAAATTGAACAGCAAATCACCATATTAGAATGGTTTCTAAATGACTTTAGAAATTTAAATTTAGGAATTTAGATTTGATCACAGGAATAAATTACAGTTATTTTAAATAGTAAAAATATTTAACATTTTTACTGTTTTTGTTGTTCTTTGGATCAAATAAATGCATTGGTGAGCAGAATAGACTTCTTTAAAAAACATTGAAAATCTTAGTTTTCAAAAACTTTTGACTGGTAGTGTAAACTATGGATTGTTTTACTGATTTTCTTCACTGTACTTAAAGATTGTTTCTTGACATACTTGAAGATATTATACTTGATTTTCTTCCTGAAAGAATAGTGTCTTACTAAAACTGTCAATACATTTTGCCACTGGTATTAATAACCTTCTAATTATGTAGAATTGTTTTCATCTTATGGTTTGATTTCAATACTATTTGATCAACATAAAAAAAATTAAACGCTCAGATTTAAATGAATTGTTTACAATATAAATTTAAATATATTGATGCCTTCATATTTGAGTGCAACACCAACATCACAATCCAGAAGAAATTATTAGTCTTTAAATTTGAAGGTTTAAAAATAAAATATAAGTGAACATTAAGCCCAAAGTATACTTCAGTTCTGACATCAATTTGATTGTATGTGCAAACGGTGTAAAAATAGAGGAAATGATCATGTACAATAAAACCAGATCAATTAGAAAAAGAAAAAAACATTGTTTGTAGCCATGCAACAGTCCTACTGCACCATTTTGTACTGAACAGAGAAAGCCGAAGTGTATATCACGCAGAGAGAGGCACGTCCTTTCAAACATCCCGCATACGGCAATCAGAAAGCAATGAATCTCCATTTTGCATGTGGCGGCGCCACCATGCTTCGTTGGAAAGAGGCGTGAAAGGCAGATGCCGTAGCCAACTTCACTAGTCCTTTAAATGAAAGTATTGTGTGTGTGTGTGTGTGTGTGTGTGTGTGTGTTTGCTTGCCCTCAGTATTTAGTGTAGTCGCACCCATCTATCCATCTTCATTTTTCACTTTAGACTGTCTGACAAGGGTCTAACAAACACAAAATGTAATAGTGGTCCTCTGTCTCTTGTATTCAGAAATAGTTCAGCAAGACACAAAACGAAAATTGTGCTTCCTTTCAATGGGTTGCAAAGGCCTGCAGAACTGCAGAAATGAGACTAACTAAAAATATATACATACGCTGTTGTACTGTAACTAAATTACCCCTGCTATTTTCATCTGGGTCAGAAGTTTTTGTAGTTACCCATGTTATGTAGTTTAACCGCAAATCTGCCGTTTAATAGAATGACCTACAAGTTAGCATCTCAGATATAGAGAGAAAATAATCGAATGATTCTGTCACAGGATGTTGCGAGATGCCAGATAGGCATGCCTCCGCTTGTAGTTTTAAGTGTCAGTCAATTGCTGTGCAAAGGCCTTTGCTGGGCTGGGTCATTAGCGCTGCCTGCTATGTTAATTGCCATGGTTCCTACTTGACAGCAGAAATGTATGAAGACCGCTGAACTTTAGCCCCAGTCTGGATATGAGCAAAGAAATATGCAATTACAAAACCCTACGGAGAATTAGCGCCGAAGCTATAGTGTTAATTGTTGCTAGAGCCAGGTGCAGGTTTCGTAGCCGCTGTGCTAAACCTCTCTCCTCATTCCTTTAGTTTGCTGCCTACTGGTTTTAAAATGAGTCATTCGATTTTGCTTTCAGGTAAAGTTTTAGACCTAGATCTGCTTGTTGATCTCTCTTCCGTTTCTGACTTCCCCTTGACAGGTTTTAGATACATAAATGTTACTCTTGCAACAGCTTTGCTTCGTTGCAGCTTTCACTTTTCACTTCACAGTTAGCCAAAGGTCAAATTATTGAAATCTGTTTTTAGATTCGAAACTGTGATTTCCTGCTATTCTGTGCATCAAAATCTTTGTGGAAAATCTTAGGAGCTCTGGGAAGTTTTCTGTGCAAGATGTTTTTAGCATAGCTGTGTCATTGAAACTGAAAAAAACTGTTTCTATCTAGTTGTGGCAGCATCTGTTGTATCTCTGTCCTACCATGGCTAAAGCTCATTTCTCACAGACCTCTCAAATCTTACGGCCAATAGTTTATAAATGTTTGACGTGCAGAATGGGAGAGAGGGTGGATGAGAATAAAAGAATGGGAGAAGCTGGGTGTGCTGTTTCTTAACAAAAGAAGATTGACGATAAGTCGGTTCAGCTTGTGACTTCCTGAGATATCCCCGTGGTTCAGGAGACACCCCTCACTGACTTCTCAGCGTAGCACAACGTAAACATTACAGTGAATGAGAGTGTCCTGTTCCTCTTCGTTTTTTTTATGTTAGCCTTCAGAAAAACCGAGTCCGTAAAGCCTGACACATGATGTAAATATTTACTTTGTTTTACTATTTCGATTGCATTAGCCCTCATGTGAGAATTTATTGCTATCTATGGGATTACTGTTGGGGGAAAAATTCTTTACCGTTAAACTCTTCACATTAAAATCATTTAATTTTGCATTATTTACACTACCAGTCAAAAGTTTTTGAACAGTACGATTTTTTTTTTATTATTATTTGTCTTTTGCTCACCAAGCCTGCATTTATTTGATCCAAAATACAGCAAAATCAGTAATATTGTGAAATACTTTTGCTATTCAAAATAGCTGCTTTTTATTTGAAGATATTTTAAAATGTAATTTATTTCTATGATCAAATCTACATTTTCAGCATCATTACTCCAGTCTCCAGTGTCACATGATCCTTTAGAAATCAGTCTAATATGCTGATTTGCTGTTCAAGAAGCATTTTTATTATTATTATCAATATTCAAAACAGCTGAGTACATTCTTTTTAGGATTTTTTGATTAATAGAAAGATTAAAAGATCAGCATTTATCTGAAATTAAAAGGTTTATATATATATATATCATAATATAAGCTCAAAAACTTTTTAACATATTTGCATTGTTTACATGCAAACTATGATGTGTTTTTTAAGAATTCTTTGATAAATAGCAAGTTCAAAACAACAGCTCTGGTTTGAAATTAAATGTTTTGTAACAATGTTTAGTCATTTTTTTATTAAAACTATTATTTCTTTTTAAAAACTTTTGAATGATTGTGCATACATATAATAATTGTCTAATCTAAAAAAAAAACTGAGCTGAAACATAGCTGATAACTCCAGTCTTCCCAGCAATAAATGTCCTTCTTTAGACAAGAAAAAGTGTAGAACCTTCTGTCTGGATTCTAATTAATGATGCCTTTTTGTTTCCTAGCAACATTTTTCAACTTCATTAGAGATCATTCCAGTATTCATCAGTGTAAATATAACCGTCTGCAAATACTTTAAAAAGCCTAGAACAATAGACCTGTTCTGGTACTCTGTATCAAACTGACAAAACTACTCCTGTTAAACTACTAAATTGCCTCTGCAGTCTCCGTTTTGAGACATTTCGTCTAGCAGATGTCTTGCTGTCCCTTGCTTCCCCAGCAGTTTTGTCTTTCCAAAGCGCAGGCCTGAGGAAAACAAAGAGTACCAAAGTCTCAGGGTGCCTGACACCTCCACACACTACAAAGCTGCCCACTGGCCCTCATAGCCCGTGAAAAAAAAGCTGGCCTGTGGGCTGACCGCCAGGGGAGATGAGTGTTACACAATCCCCCCCTTCTCTCAAAGACTACACGGTGCAGAAAATGAAGTGGCGGGCCGCTCAATGCCACCATTCAGCTCTGCTCCCGCCATGTGGGTGAATATGGGGAAAAACTAAGCCCTGCTTTGTCGCTGAGTCACGCCAAGAGAAGCATATGTGTTTCCATTAGCTGATCATGAGGGGGTTTTCAATCATTGGCCCACCAATCCAAAAACTGGCACTCTCTTTTGCTAATGGCCCACTGCGAACGAAAAATTGATCATCACAGATAGGGTTATAGCACTTTGGAACTCATAAACTGGAGTGTTGACTGACAGTTTAATTTTTCCTCGTTACAATCCCGTCATATTTTCCTTGATTGCCTCATCCAGAAGGATTAACGTGATGAGTTAACAGCAAATGTCAATCAACCAATGCCAGGGATACAGTAGGGGTCCCTGCTTGCACAGACAGCTTATTAGACCCTTTTAGCAGGCTGATTTCCTGTTCTACAAAGCATTCCTGCAGCATTAAATCAGATATGGAGATTAAATGAAAAACTCAGGCTCTTCAGTGTGCGATTTTAACTGATAGTCCCTAAGAATTGATGGTGCTGGAACGAGAAAGTTAAATCCTTGTCAACTTACTCTTCATGAAGTCTGTTGTGGATCCGTCTTGATTTTTTTTTATTTTATCCTATTCCAACTCTTTCGTCTTATTTTCTAGTCATCGAAGAGAAAGGGGTGAAAATGAAGCTTACGGTAATTGACACTCCTGGATTTGGAGACCAAATCAACAATGAGAACTGGTGAGAGCAACATTTTAAACCTTTTTAGACTAATTCATACTATTTAAATATGCAGTAGAGTCTGAAAGTTTGAGAGCACATTTAAAATATGCTATTCAAAATCTAATTTAATCTTCCAGACTTAAAAGTATATTTGTGGCTGACGTTTGTGACCTTTGTACAGAAGGTCAGATGTTCATGCTTCTGCTGAAGCACAAGATGCTCTTATAAAATCATGCTGCAGAACATAATTATCAGGTTTTACGCAGAACCGAATCCAAAAGACATCTTTGTTGATTTAACATATTTTTTTTAATTATGTTGATAATATAATTTTCACTAAATCTCAGGCTTTTAGGCTCCCCTATAGCTGGTAAGAGAGCTCTACAACTGTGTGAGATTAATTCCTTAGTAATTAGACAAAATTGGCAAAATATCATGCCTTAGTGATCTTCAGAATGTTTATTTTAAAGATATATTATGTTTCTTTCATTTTGTCTGACCGCTACATTAACTTTAAGTATAAGCATGTGTTGTTAATTGTGATGTTAATCATTCCCTGTCTTTTTTTTTTCAGCTGGGAGCCCATTGTAAAGTACGTCAATGAACAGTATGAAAAATACCTGAAGGAGGAGCTCAATGTCAACAGGAAGAGAAGAATCCCTGACACTCGCGTTCACTGCTGTGTCTACTTCCTGCCAGCCACTGGACACTGGTGTGTGTCGACTTCCTGCACGCATCATTGGTTCACACCTAGCCATATATATGTTAAAATGCTATTGTGCACCTGTCACATTAATATGACATGGCTTCATTTGAAAATTTCAGGGGTCTTAGTTTGGAGATTTTAACTTAGTTGGGGAAAAATCATTCTTTTGGCAGCAAAACATGCATCTTCTTAGTGAAAACTGTTTGACAGCTGTGAGATAATTGCTGTTTTTTGAATGCAGTGGACCTTAACATACAGACATAATTTGTGAATTGTTTTACATTTTGATAATTAAAGGGATAGTTCACCCAAAAATGAACACAAATTAAGATACTTTGGATGAAATCCGCGAGCTTTCTGACCCTGCATAGACAGCAACGCAAATTATACGTTTAAGGCCCAGAAAGGTAGTAAGGAGATTGTTAAAATAGTCCATGTGACATCAGTGGTTCAACCTTAATTTTATAAGGCTAAAAAGTACTGCACACAAAAAGTATTCTTGGAGCTTCACAATGTTAAGGTTGAACCACTGATGTCACATGGACCATTTTAACAATGTCCTTACTACCTTTCTGGGCCTTAAGCAAGTCAGTTGCATTGCTGTATATGCGGTCTTATGGGTTTCGGAACAACATGAGGGTGGCTAATTAATGGGGTCATTCCATGAAATCTGTGCTTTTTACGTCCCTAAGAAATAATCAAACATTGATTTAATATAACAACAAATAAATTTGCAATTTAAAAGCACAACTATTTATGCTTTCATCATGCAATGTCAATCCTGTTACCATTTTAAAATGTAAATTTAAACAATTATTTCTTACATTTAATATAATCAATATCTACAGGTAAAATCTTCTTAAGTGTACAATATGTGCTTTTGTTAACTTGAATATTAGCTAGCGTTTAGCAAATTGGTTTGAAATCATCAAACCTGTTACTGTCAACCTGTTACTTCTTAGCACTTTTGGGTAACAGGGATGACACTGAATAGGTTTGATCCTGTTTTTAAAGATTGTCTGTGTAAAATTCAAACATTTTAAAGGTCACCCTCGGTATATTATTGAGCTAATGCCTCTATCATTCAGTGGCATGATATAGTTCTAATTAAACTATAGTATCTAGTAACACTTGTGTTGGTAACAGGGTTGGAGTTACAAAAATAGTCATAAAATAATAAATTACATAGCCTCAGATGGCAAAATACAATTTCTTGTCATTTTAAGATTTTAAGTCTTTTAAGTCAGTCATTTCATGGATATTAAAAAATATTGATTAAACTTATTTAATTTTTAAATTTTTTTTCGTGAGATTTCGTGGAATGACCCAGTGACAGAATTTTCAGTTTTGGGTGAATTATCCCTTTAATTTTTAATTGAAATATGCACTACCATTCAAAAATTTGGGGTCGGTAATCATGTTTTTGAAAAGTCTGTTATGCTCAGCAAGGTTGCATTTTTTTTTTTTTTTTAATACAGTAAAACTGTAATATTAATACATTTTACAATAACTATTTCTGTCTTAATACGTTTTAAAATGTAATTTATTCCTGCAATGGCAAAGCCGAATTTGCAGCGTCATTACTGCAGTCTTCAGTGTCACATAATCCTTCAGAAATCATTTCTTAATATCAGTTTTGAAAACAGTTGCGCTGCTTAATACCTTTGTGGAAACCATGATACATTTTTTTTAAGGTTATTTTAGTGTATAGAACATTTTTAGTATTATACATATAACAATATAACTTTATAAATGTCTTTGCAGTCACTTTTGATCAGTTTAATATATCCTTGCTAAATGAAAGTATTATAAAAAAAAAATGATGGCAAACTTTTGAATAGAAGTGCGTTAGATATTTTGGCTTCACATTATCTATTTATTTAGATTGATTTATTTAGATTTTTTCATTTAGAAAATGCTTTTATCAAAAGCAAATTACCTATATGGTTTAAATCGCATTTTACTTAAATCTTAAATTTGTAAACAATGTTAAATGGCCCTTAGTAATGATCCGTCCTGCTCTTCTACAGGTTACGCCCTATAGATGTGGAGTTTATGAGGAGACTGGGGAAGATAGTGAGCATCGTCCCTGTGATCGCCAAAGCAGACACGCTTACTCTGGAGGAGCGGCTAGAGTTCAAACAGAGGGTAAGCTGTCCGTCATCAACACCTGCGTGCAGAACTTCACTCACGTTTTATGATATGCAGGCACAATTGGATTCACCCATGTATATTTCCTACCCACGCGTAAATATTCAGCCCTCCGCATAATTGAGGTCATGAATATGGATGACCTGCTGCTGTAAATGCTGGAATTTTCAAAATTCACAGTTCAGCTGTGTGAATTAAAAAAAAAAAAATGAGTGAGATGGATTGAAAAACCTGGGCTGAATGGAGTGAGAGAGAGAGCCGTTGCATTCGAATATCCAAAGGTCTCTTGCGGCCGCTCGCTCTGGGTTGGAAAAATGAATAGGCCACGCAAAGGTTAGGAGCAGTGTCTGCGACGTCTCCGTCGGGAGACGGTCTCTCCTCTGACTGATGTATAGCTACTACTTGGGCCCGGGCCACTTGCCATCAGTTCTCCCCACGGAGCGCCTTTGGACAGCTCCGACGGCACGGACCGCAGGGCCAGAACGGCCCCCGCACGCAGTGTGTCTCCTATCAATATACACCAAACAACACTCCTAATGATGTACTCTGTCATTTCAGCCCATTATCCAGAGCTGTCTCTCACTGCTCAATAGCCCGAGCAGAGCGCCGTGCGGGGGCGGACGTCACACTGTGCTCAAGATATCAATCGCTGATATCATATCCATGTACAACAGCCGCACTCCAAAATCCTCCCCCACACGAACACATGGCAGCGAAGGCATTAATGTCTAATGCTTTGCACCTCGGGCCCGAAATTCTGGCTGCGAGGGGGGGGGAAGAAGCTGAATTTCCTGGTGAACTTTACTGTGGCCTCTGAGTGCAAGAATGCATGAGGGTTGAGATTGAGACTAGTAAAATACAGCGAGAAGAGCTGGAGGCAGAGAAGATGCTGTCATATTTCACCCCCGGGGCGATTGTGCGGGTTTTGTTATGTGTGTGTGTGGGGTAGGTTGTAAAAATCAGTGTAAATCCATCTAACTGGAAGCTTCTCTCTGCAGATAAGACAGGACCTGCAGGCCAACGGGATCAGAGTGTATCCACAGAAAGAATATGACGAGGACGCTGAAGACCGGATACTCAACGATAAGATTAGGGTAGGATGACACTACTTTAAGAGCTGATTTAAATTATCATTCCTTTCAAAGGGTTTAGAAATGAAATTTTTGTCATCCTTGTCATCCAAGATGTTCGTGTCTTTCTTTCTTCAGTCTTAAAGAAATTATGTTTTTTGAGGAAAACATCTCAGGATTTTTCTCCATATAATGGACTGATATGGTGCCCCGAGTTTGAACTTCCAAAATGCAGTTTAAATGTAGCTTCAAATGATCCCAAATGCAAATGTAAACGAGTCCAGCCGAGGAAGAAGGGACTTATCTAGCGAAACTGTCGGTTATTTTTAATTTAAAAAATACAATTTACAGCTTTTTAATCTCAAACGCTCGTCTTGTCTTGCTCTCCATGAACTCTGTGTATTCTGGTTCAAGACGATCGTATTTTCTCCCTCAACTTCAAAAATCATATTTTCTCCCTCAACTTCAAAAATCATTTCAAAATCATCCTACATCACTGCAGAAGTACCGACCCAGTCTTTGTAAAGTGAACATGCAAAGAAGATCAAACACCCTTAACAAAAAAGGTAAAACAGCGATATAGGACGATTTTGAAGTTAAGGGGGGGCAAATGATATGGGAGTTTTTTGACATACCCTAACTGTCATGAACCAAAACAAAACAGTCCAGCCAGCGCAAGACAAGACGAGCGTTTAACAATAAAAAGAATATAAACTGTATTATTTTTATGAAAATAACCGATCGTTTCGCTAGATAAGACCCTTCTTTCTCGGCTGGACTCATTTACAACTGCATTTGAGATCGTTTGAAGCTGCATTAAACTGCATTTTGGAAGTTCAAAATCGGGGCACCATATCAGTCCATTATATGGAGAAAAATGCTGAAATGTTTTCCTCAAAAAACATAATTTTTTTACGACTCAAGAAAGAAAGACATGAACATCTTTGATGACAAGGGGGTGAGAACATGATACGTGAATCTTTGTTTTGGAAGTGGACTTCTCCTTTAATTGATGGACTGGAGTGGTGTGGATTACTTGTGGATTATTGTGATGTTTTTATCAGCTGTTTGGACTCTCATTCTGATAGCATCCATTCACTGTAGAGCAGGGGCGCCCAAACTCGGTCCTGGAGGGCCGGTGTCCTGCAGAGTTTAGCTCCAACTTGCCTCAACACTCTTGGAATTTTCTAGTATGCCTAGTAAAAGCTTGATTAGCTGGTTTAGGTGTGTTTACTTGGGATTGGAGCTAAACTCTGCAGGACACTGGCCCTCCAAGACCAAGTTTGGGCACCCCTGCTGTAGAGGCACCCCTGCTGGTGAACAAATGTTGCAATGCTCTCAGAATATCTCAGAATCTGGTTTGATGAAGAAATAAACTCATCCACATCTTCAGTTGTTTTAAGTGGATTTATACTTGATACTATACTATAAATTTTGAGGAATTGCAAATGTTTCTTTCAGGAAAACATCCCCTTTGCTGTGGTGGGAACAGATAAGGAACACCAGGTGAATGGGAACAAAGTCTTGGGAAGAAAAACAAAGTGGGGGATCATCGAAGGTGAGAGAAAAAGACATCGTCTGCTATGAATTGCTGGTTACCAGTAATATATTGAATTTTGGATGCTGGTGTCTCTGCTAGGCTTCTTAAATAGTTTCATCAGAAAGATTGTGGGTTGACCTACATGGAAACCCATGCTGGTCTTTTCAGCAGGGTAACTGTAACAATTGTCAAATCTAATTGTGTAATGATAGCTGACAGGCTTCACAAACCAACACTGTCTGTGATTTAGGTTATTCAACACTGCCATCAAGTGGTGTGTATAGAAAGTACAGCCAAGCAAAATCCCTGGATGAATTCATGAACATGCCTTTGTAATTTGTTTTTCAGTTGAAAATGTTGCGCATTGCGAGTTTGCACACTTGAGAGATCTTCTTATCAGGTAAGTTATTTATTTTTTTTTTTTTACTTGCAAGTCTTCAAATGTCATAACAGAATTTTTTTTTTTAGTCAAATGTAAATTAATGTCCCAGTCACATTTTCTTGGTTAAATAAACTTTACTGATGCTATCAAGGAAAAAAATCTATTTTCTATAATTACATTAACAATGTAATCAATCTTCAAATTTTTGAAGCCAGTTATGATCTCAAGTTAGTGTTTTTAAGCATTTTACATTTATTCCAAAATAATAACTCAATAACAATTTAAACAATAGATTTTATTTGTGAACTTATGTTCAGCTATTCATTTTAATAGTGAACTTTTAACTATTTTTGAATTTTTGGGATCGTCAGTCATCAAAGCTCTGATTTGAAAAATATTGCTGACAGACACTGAGCTTTACTTTAAATTTCCCTAAGCTGATTACTTACTAAAAACTCCCACAGATCATGTTTTCATGCTATTTTAAGTCTTACTTTGATGTAACGAAGGGGTTTTATCTAGGTGTGCGAGTTGTTTACTTACTTTTTTAAATTAGTCTTTGCATTAACGTCATTTTATTGATCATTCAGACTGATTCACGTGCACACAGTTTTACACAGTTAAAAATAACTGTTCTGGTCATATGACATTACTTTTACAAATCTTGTTTTTTAGCTTTAAAGGAGATGTTCCAGAGCAAAAACTTACAGATAATGTACTCACCCTGTTGTCATCCAAGATGTTTATGCCTTTCTTTCTTCAGTCGTAAAGAAATTATGTTTTTTGAGGAAAACATTTCAGGAATTATCTCCATATAGTGGACTATTATGGTGCCCGTGAGTGTGAATGTCCAAAATGTAGTTTAAATGCAGCTTCAAAGAGCTCCAGACAATCCCAGCCAAGGAAAAAGGGTCTTATCTAGCGAAACTATCAGCCATTTAAACATAAAAATGTATATACTTTTTAACCTCAAATGCTCGTCTTGTCTAGCTCTGCCATGTGCTTGCATACTCTGTGCAGTCCTGTTCAAGAGAGTTAGGGTATGTTGAAAAACTCCCATCTTGTTTTCTCTTCCAAGTTCAAAATCGTCCTACATCACTGTTTTACCTTTTTTTGTAAAGGGCGTTTTACCTTCCTTGCATGTTCACTTTGTAAACACTGGGTTGGTGCTTCTGCAGCGATGTAGGATGATTTTGAAGTTGGAGGAGAAAAGAGATGGGAGTTTTTTCGATATATAACTGTATTGACCCAGATTACACAGAGTATGCAAGCGCATCACAGACAAGAATAGCATTTGAGGTTAAAAGTGAGGTTGAATCATCGAGGTTGAATTGTTTCGCTAGATAAGACCCTTATTTTTCAGCTGGCATCGTTTAGAAGCTGCACTGAAACTGCATTATGGACATTTAAACTTGCGGGCACCATATAAGTCCACTATACGGAGAGAAATCCTGACATGTTTTCCTCGAATAACATAATTTCTTTACGACTGAAAAAAGAAAGACATGAACATCTTGGATGACAACAGGGTGAGTACATTATCTGTAAATTTTTGTTCTGAAAGTGAACTTCTCCTTTAACCAGCTGAAATTTTTATCAGCTTTCTAAAATGGGTATATGAGTACTGGGGCAGAACAGCTCAGGAAAGGGACAGCTGAGAAAGGCAAGAGTACATCCTTTCCTGTGAGCTCAGTAAAGGACAGGTTAATTACAGAGTCGGATCGGGTGAGGCCAGGTCACAAAGCCCTCTCGCCGTAACTCTTGGACGGCGGCCCGTTGACAGATGGTATGAGAGTGATTCCCCGCTGAAATGGGAAACAAAGGATGACCGTTATAACGCTCCACACTTTTGAATCGCCTTTCACACTTTTTGATCGGCCTCCCGCTGAAGCCGAGATCAAATTACACCAGGAAAACACCAAGCGAATCACACAAAGGGATCATAAAAAGCTGATGTAGTCAAAAAACAATTCAGTTCCACATAAGAGAATGACTTTTATTTTACACTGTGCATATTTCCCTTAGGGGATGTTATTGTGCAATCAAAATTGATATTATGCTCTACTGCGCTCTACTTTCAAGGTCCCACCTGCAAGATTTGAAGGACGTCACTCACAACATCCACTATGAGACCTACAGGGTGAAAAGACTTAACGAGAGCAATGCCAGTGGACTGCCGCTTTCACCTTTGACCCTGGAGAATGGTACCCTAGAGAAGAACGACGCAGAGAGTCACCTTTGAAAGGGACGGTGCTTGGGCCCGTCCTTCACCCCTTGCCAGAATGGGAGAGATGAACATTTCACTTCTAGATTGCCACCGATGGGGAAAATCGACACGTTTGACTAAAGACATTTCCGCGTAGGCATGTAAACTTCATATATGAGTCTATTTTTGAAATGAATCTATATTGTGGGTAGGGATCTGGGATGAATTATGGATAGAATTGAACCAGGTTTTGGCTAAGAGAAAGTTTCCCTCAATTTTTATTTTTTTTTTTCTCTCTATTTTGATATCTTTGATCTGTTTTCTGCCGAAAGAATGGCACAGAGGGTTGGCTTGTTGGAAAATGTGGTTGAGAAAATCCCATAATCCCTATCCGTGTTACTGCACCTATACATTTACACTGAACCAGCAATGTGACATGCTCCTTTTGATCTTTTTTTGAGATTTTTTTTTTTTTTTACAGCAAAATATGATCTTTCCCTGTACTTTTGTAAAAGAAGAGATTAAAAAAAAAAAAACTTCAGACAAATATTTTTGTTACCATAGCTGCTTTGAAGCTGAAGGTATTTTCTTAACACATCCTTAAAGAGTTTCATACTGCTATTCATAAATGACTGCTGTGATGATATAACGGGAAATATTTCAAATATAACCTTTGACCTTAAAGGTCTGGTATGAAATTTAATACTATTGATCATTTCTAATGCAGAGATGGATAAAGGAACAAGAGAAAGTCGATTTTTACTGATGCTTGCCGTACAGTAACAGGTCATGTTTACGGTTATATGTAGGGATGTTTCTTCTTTCACTAACCTAGTTAACTTGCTGTTTAATGGTACACATTGTGCTGTTTACTTCTCTCCGCTGGACGTCAGGAGTCCGTCTTGCCCTTTTGCTTATCGAAGCTACTGTACATAACCATAATGTGTTCTTATTTTCTATCACAGCATCAGATTTTTTACTCGACATGTATTAGCGGCATCATCATGATTTCCTTGTTACTAATATTACTATACATGTAAACCACCATTGATTTATGATTAAAAAATTGCCACCGTTCAATATTTATGTGGAGCCACTGATCAATGCTATGAGTTTCACTGGAGATTGCTAAAATATTTTACACTACCGTGCTCAATTTTGGGGTCAGTAAGATCAGGATGCATTCATTTGTTTAAAAGAAGTCATAAACTGTAATATTATGAGATATTATTACATATTATCTATTCAGAAATCATTCCAGTTATGCTGATTTGGCATTTACAAAATGATTATTATTTATTAGTTTTATTGTTGTGCTGCTAAATAAAGTCTGGAAGTGCTTCTTTTATTCTTTAATTAACAGAAAGTGAAAAAAAAAAATTCAAAGAAAATAAGTCTTTTGTAACATTATAAATGTAAGACATTATAAATGTCTTTACTGTCACGTTGGGTCAATTTAATGAATTCTTCCTGAATAAAATTTATGTAAAAAAATATTCCTATGATCAAAACTAAATTTTCAGCATCATTATGCCAGTCTTCAGTGTCACATGATCCTTCAAAATAATGGTAAGAAATAATTGTAATATGCTGGTTTGCGGTTCAATTATTATTATTATTATTATTATTATCATCATCATCAATATTTAAAACAGCTGAGTAACTTTTTTCAGGATTCTTTGAGGAATAGAAAAATCCAAAGATCAGCATTTATCTGAAATAAAAAAGCTTTTGTAATTACACACTATATCATTCAAAAGCTTGAAGTCTGTATTTTTTTTTTTTTTTTTTTTTTAGAAATAAAATTTTTGTGAAAGTTTTAGAATTTTTTAAAATAGAAATGAATACTTTTATGGACTTTTAAGGATGCTTTAAATTGATTAAAAGTGATGATAAAGACATTTGTAATGTTACAAAATATTTCTGTTTCAGATAAATGCTGTTCTTCTGAGCTTTCTATTCATCAAAGAAACCTGAATAAATTCTACGCCACTGTTTTCAACATATTAAAAAATAATAAATGTTTTTTGAGCAGCAAATTAGAATATTAGAATGATTTCTGAAGGATCATGTGACTGGAGTAATGATGCTAAAAAAATAAGCTTTGAAATCACAGAAATAAATTACCTTTTAAAATATTATTATTATTATTTAAATAGAAATTATTATTCAAATAGAAAGCAGCTATTTTAAATAGTTAAAATATTTCAATTTCAAAATATTCTGTTTTTGCTGTACTTTTAAATCAAATAAATACAGGCTTGGTGAGCAAAAGAGACTTCTTTAAAAAAACAATAAAAATCTTACTGTTCAAAAACTTTTGAATGGTAGTGTATATAATGTGACACTGTATGTACAATGACTTGAATGGACTGAAATTCTCATATTTTTAGAATACCCTAAACTTTCCATTGAGGACTGACAGCTAGACAGGCGTCTTTCTGCATTTAAAACCTTAATCATACCTCAGCAGTTGCTTCACCTTTGATCCATTTTCTTCTTCTGGTGTCCTCGATTATTTGTGTTTTTATTATATGTGAAAGCTACTGGGTGCCAAGTGAAGACGTTTTCTTTGTGGCTCACTTCAGGAGTGTTAACATCAGGCTAAATTTGCCAAAATAGCTTAGTTAAGACTCTTATATAACACATGCTTATAAAGCAGAGCCCCGACTGCCTGATTGAAACATCTTCTATCAAGCTCTGCGGGATAGGTTTTTGTTGACCTGCAAAGCACAACTAAGCTTTTCTTCCTTTTTAGAGCCTTATTCATTAAAAAAAAAAATTGGTCCCTAGGGTCAAAACACTTAATACAAATGGTGTGTCTCAGAATAGGCAAGGTAGATGTTTGCGTGTGCATGCACATTTAGGAAGCAACATTCAAACATACAGTAACAGCTGACAACATGTTTTAAAGGAAATAGTTCACCCAAAAATAAAAATTGAGTCATTTATTCACCTTATCACCCTCAGTGTTGGGGAAGGTTACTTTTAAAAGTAATGCATTACAATATTGAGTTACTCCCTAAGAAAGTAATTTAATTCCTTCGCAAAAACCCGCCCTCCTTAGTTACTGTTGCTATGTCCGACAAACAATGCCACTCTCACACTACACATCATGTTCTAACGCAGTGAAAAATACATCGGGGAACAAAGAGGAAACTGACAGCACGCCGACAGACAAGACAGAGCAGGTTGCTTTTGGTATAAAACAAGGTCTCAGCTTTAAAATGTCATTTTTTTAAGAATTCTAACAATAAATACTGTTTTGTGGCTCTTCAATGTGTTGTGACAAATCACTGTATTGCCTTATTAGATCAATGACACGTGCGAAATCATGAATGAACACCCAAACGTATTTTATTTCAACCGTAGAAAGGCAGAAAGATGTCAGTACACTAAATGTTTTAAGTTTAAGTTCACCGAAGTTAATCTACTCTCCTGTCTGATTTGTTTGTCGGACAGAAGGGCGGATTCGGCGTTATGATTGGTCAGATCACCCGTCAATCAAGCTGTTTGAGAAGCGTCAGTTGTATTACTCATTTACTTATGTATTACTTTTTATGAAAAGTAATGCGCTACGTTACTTTTTCTCATCTAGGCTGACATGCTTGTATGTTTTTAATATAAATAAAGTTATATTTTTGGCATATGTAAAAGCCCTTTCACACCGAAAGTGAAATGAATACGCCTCAGGAAATGTAAATTCAGTTATAAACATATTTAATTATTGCAGGTCATATTCTGAGTTTGCATTTCACTGTTTTTATACATCTTGAGGAATCCTAAATATGCTTTTGTGCAAGTGAGATGAGTAAATGGATGCTGACATAGGTACTGGCGTAACTGGGGTTACTTATTTGAAAAAGTAACTCAGATATTTTACTGTAAATTAAAAAGTAATGCATTACTTTACTAGTTACCTGAAAAAGTAATCTGATTTCATAACTCAAGTAGCATGGGTATATTTGTAGCAACAGCCAAATGCCAAAAATCACTAGGATATTAATTACAGATAATGTTCCATGAAGATATTTTGTAAATTTTCTACTGTAAATATATCAAAACTTAATTTTTGATTAGTAATATGCATTGCTAAGAACTTCATTTGGACAACTTTAAAGGTGATTTTCTCAATATTTTGATATTTTTTCCACCCTCAGATTTTTAAATAGTTGTATCTCAGCCAAATATTGTCCTAACAAACCATACATCAGTGGAAAGCTCATTTATTTAGCTTTCAGATGATGTATACATCTCAATTTCAAAAAATTGTCCCCTATGACTGGGTTACATATGTTGTTCCAAAGAAGCAAGTCGTACAGTTTGGATCATTAAATACATTTTGGGGTGAACTACGCCTTTTAATGTCAGAGAAAATTAATGAGGCAAATATGGTGCTTATTTTGTACAACTTTTACTAAAACGGTGCAGACTGGAACCAACCAACTGAAAACAACAACGCTTGTCTGACAAGGCACTGCAGCCATGAGATGGAGTTCATAAAACTTTGTCTTTTTTCTCTTTCATGGTAAATTAACCACTACAACAGTATTTACAGAAAGAAATGTACCCTAAGGAACTGAAAACTGTGACATGTCCATGTCACTCCAGAGAAAAAAAAAAAAAAACAAATAAATGAGAGAAACATTTTCGAAAATCAGTGTGAGGCAGATATCTAACATTGCTCATTAGGCTGTTGAACCACAGTCACCCAAACCAAGTGTTTGCACCAGAATAAAAGTCGTTGTTACGGACCCTGTATGAATGTCAAAAGCATTACTAATATTGGTTTAGTATTACATGTACAAGTACATACAAAGAGCCAACAAAAGAGTTGTTGAGTCATGTCGTTCTCAAATTTTATAAAAGAAACAATCCTGACATATGTTAGTTGGGAAGAGTTAGAGGAACAGATGATTTATTCTATTCGCTTAACAATTAGAAGTGCCAGACATTTAGAGTTAAAAGCAAGCTGGAGGGTGAACAGAAACTGCCAACACACTCTGGATGTGGTAAGCTAGTAAAACTCCTTCCGAGAGCAAGAATAGAGGAGCACTATTAATGGAAACTGGCCTTGAAAATGGTTTAAATTTACAGTGTAAATCAGACAGAACCATTCCATACCTGCCAGCCGGATTTGTCTGGTAAGAAAGCGATATTCACACAGTAGTACCAGTATTTCATTGACTCGCGAAAAGTAGCCCTCCCTCGATCACGCAACGTCAATGACACACGATAAACATCTGTTAATATTCTTGCATTTAGCCCGTATTAACACGTCTTTGATATTAGCTCAATGTACAAAGTGAAACAAGCTTAAGTCTTTTATACTATCGATTGCTGATGTTATTCATCGCTAAAAGACATTAACCTTTTTGCATATCTCGCCTCTTTCTTAACCAGGTTTCTCCGCTGACTCGTTTCCTTCGGCAGTATGGATGTGCGCGCTGAGTCAGGCAGCCTCAAAAACAATTGAAACCTTCTGACAGATGACCTTGACGCATTGATATATATTTACAGATTACAGTGGGGTTAGTGCATGAGTTATTATATTTATATTCAGGGTTCTATTAGGTGAAAAAGTTCCCACACACATAAACTCTCATTCTATACAAAGAGGGAAAAGGCTCGGTTTTGAAGTGAAAACGATAGTATTTATACAAGATTAATACAATATCTCCGACTGTTTCATACAGTTGTCCTCAAATACTATGCAATCCCTCAGCGATATATTAATAATCTCTCTTTATTTTATTCATCTCAAATGGTTCTGTTTCTATTATGGAGACATACGAAATGAAAAGCGCTTTGATGGGATTTCCTTCAGATCTTTGCTATTGAATAAAACCAGTTGCGATGATCGAGTGAGTGTAAATACTGCAATGTGTCTTCTAATAGTTATCAGGAAACAACCAAACATAGCTACAATTTGAGCGCAGGCATATGAACTGGTGCAGAATATTTAACATCCAATCCTGGACACAATGCCGATTCACTATTACTAGACTTCATGACAGCGTCTCTCAACTTACATCCATTTGACCACCAAAAACAAAAGAGGTGAACTAGTTATCAAACACGATAAAATGGGCAGCGGAGGGTTAAATAAAAAACAGTTAGTCAACTCACTGTCAGCCTGTCCTCTGTCAACAAGTTATTGCCCTTCCAGCTGCGCTTCAACAGTCTGCCCGCCAAAAAACACGTACCTCAGAGACGGCAGTTATTTTAACTGTCGAAACCATTGTTTAAAAAAAAAAAGGGTCAATCAATTAATCACAATAAAACTCAACTTCAATGTCCATAGTAGTTTCTGTCTCCTCAGGAAGCCCATCAAAAACACGTTCTACGTCTAAATAAACCTCGTACAATCCTGGTAAAGGTAATTAATAAATAAATAAATATGTGCATCGTGTCAATAAATTAACCCACTACCAATGATAAGTAAAAGCAAATAAATACATAACAAATTCAATGATTCAAAAGATAAAGTCACACAAGGTAGTGAGATTAAAAGTCTCAGGGGATCTCGCCTGGATAAGCAGCAGCCGCTAACCCTGATTAGCTGTGACCCCCCATTAAACAGGTCGCTATATACAAGAAGAGAGATCGACTGTCTGAGGTGAGTGCTAATGTTTATGCTAATGTGCCTTTTAGCAGATACAATCTGTTATCTTTAAAGCACAGAGAATTTATGGTAGGATAGGGTAGGGTCCACACAGTTTCCATCTGTTTTGTTGTACACTTTTTGGAGTTACCCAGATAGCACACATACATCTGCAAGATGTCTGTTAAAGATCACTTGATCTGGAAAGCATCTGCTGTGTATAAACATCTGACAGACATATGGAAGATGTCAGTTTTACATACATTCTAAATCATAAACATCTTAAAGACATCTAATAGATGTCTATTTGACATCTGGTAGGAAACGTCCAATAGACAAAGTGGAGATGAGCAAACACTCCAAAAATACATCTTGAAGTTGTAAATGCAGATGTCAAATAGACGTCTCTGTGATGTACATGTGCTATCAGGATAACAATCAATTCGATTTCTTATTCATCTGAACTGTACACAAAACAACCCAGAGGGCACGGGTACGTCTAAAAGATGTCTGTTAAAGATCGCTTGATCTTGAAAGCATCTGCTGTGTAAACATCTGACAGACGTCTTTAAAATGTCAGTTTAACATACATTCTAAATCCTAAACATCTTAAAGACATCTAATAAACGTCTATTTGACATCTGATATGAAACGTCCTATAGATGTATCTCAGATGACACACATACGTCTGTAAGATGTCTGTTAAAGATCACTTGATCTGGAAAGCATCTGCTGTGTACAAACATCTGACAGACGTCTGTAAGATGTCCGTTTTACATACATTCTAAATCATACACATCTTAAAGACATCTAATAGACGTCTATTTGACATTTAAAAGGAAACCTCCATCTTGCAGATGTAAATGCAGACGTCGAATAGATGTCTCTGTGATGTTCGTGTGCTAAGATGGAAAGGTTCCTTATCAGCAGGTGCAAATGTTTAGAACTGGTTATTGCAAGATTGGGAAAAATGAATATGGTTCATTTTGTTATTAAAAGATAGTTTTTATGTCAAAAAGTGTTGCTAGTTTTGGATAGCCATCAATGGCGAAATATGCTTTTTGCATCCAGATGATGTAGTTCAGGCATGTACCAGCCAAACCCATGGTTTGAGTGGGACAGCATGCCTGAAATCTCACTAGTACACTTCTGTACAATGTCCTGAAGAGAAAAGTAGCAAACTACATGCAGTACTACCATATCTGTCCACAGATGATTACAATATTCAGAGGTAAAAATATTTCACTAGTTAGAACTTACGGGTTGCTTTTAAATAACTTATTCGCCAATCTAAGACCTTTTTTCTGCCACTTTGTTACGTTTGAGACTGGGTAAAGTTAAGGTCATCAACATCACAGCAGACCCATCTGAGATGATCTGAGCAGCACATTAATCTCCTGAGAGGACAAATGCAGGGTTCGATATGGGGAACATAGCGGTTTGGAAAAGAACAAATGGCTGGTTTCTGCAAATTCCCCTGCAGATCTATATTCCACATACCCCATGATGCAACGAGGTAGGCTCCACAGATGAGCACAATTGTGAAAAACCTCTGAAAATAAAAAGAGGCGCTGCTAATCTAACAGCAGACATGTGGGTATTGCTTAATGGGAAAGCAAAACTGCTAGATGAAGAGAGACTACTGTAATAAGCTTGTGTGGGATGTTTGTGATCACTTTAATTACACTGGCCTGCCTCTGCATTTGATGCAAATCACTGTAAACCGTATTCATCAGATGTATTTAAAAGCACTCGGGCTGAAAGAGACACTGCGCCCGTACTGTAAGAAACTATGGTAGAACTGCCATGCTGTCCGCTGCTGCAATGGTTTGGCCTGGTGACAAGTAAGCAATGACGTGCAGTTTCAGTCTGTAAAAGGCTGTCACACGTGGCCCATCTGCATTATGGGATCATTCGGCGATCTCATCTTCATTTGAATCAGGATTAATATGGAAACCTGCACATAAGCCACTAATATCAACTGACATCAAAATGGAATTAAAATAAAACAGGCAGATGAAAAAGCCAAGCTATCTTTTGTACAAACCGCAGTCCCTTTGAACTATATTAAAATGTATGAGCAGTTCCGATCCGCCCCGCTCTCTCCACGACTCAAAATATCTGGAAATGTCTTTAAAAGAGCAATCTGCTGGGAAAAAAATAACCTCCTGACTTCTGATTATGCTGGTTCCTTTCAAAGGACAGTACCTCTTAATACTGTACCTTCACCGTACCTGGATTTCCGTCTTATTCAAAAATGTCCGAAACCTCAAACTCATTCCATACTTGTTTCACAGTAATCCTTATCATCAAAAATAATACTTAAAAAAATAATATTTAAAAAAAAAAAAGACAAAAAGAGAACTGCATGACAAAAAGCAAGTAGCGTTGATGTGAAAATCTACATAGCTGTTCATCTCTAAAGTTCTCAATCTTTTCCCTTGATAAGACGCAGAGATGGAGCGGCAGCACCACTGAGGGGAAGCGAAGAGACCCTGTTGCAGTGGCTCCTTAACCTCGTTCTTTGCCCTAAACGTTTTGGTTCCTCTCCACCTTTCCCTGGATATGAGAGACAGCTCAAACAGGCAGCGCACACCTTCGTCACTTCAAGATAAAGAGTTTTGGATGAGACGTGGAAGCTAGTCTCACAGTTCAGTGGAGGAACATGTTTCATGTATGTGTGGGGGCTGATTCCTATGTGTCATGTTATTTAATGAAAGATCTAGCCTCTGACCCACTGCGCTTTGCACATTTTCCCTCTCGCTCATCAGTCCAGGCCCGTTCCGACCTTTTCTTTCAGATTTCCCTTTTTATCTTTCATGTCAATGATCCCTTTTCACCCCTCCAGAAAAAAACTTCCATTCAATTTTCTTTTGTTGATTCTTCCTGTGGGTCCAGGATGAAGTTGGGTTTATCATCAGTCTGTAGGAGGAGGTTTTGGTGATGTGGTGGGTGCTGGTGCCCATGAAATTCTTTGCTCTACTCGATGACCATGCAGCGCGGCAGATGCTGGGAGTAGTATTTGAAGAGTTCGGCTGTGGCGCCCGGGCAGTTGGTCAGTTCCAGCTCCTCGAGCTCCTGCAGTTGGATCAGGCCTGATAGGCCAGTAGTGGTCAGCAGAGGGCACCCTGACACAGAGAAAAATGACAGCTGGTCAAATACAAATGCTAACAGCCACCTCCACTCAGCAGCTCACTTCCTGTTTATAATGCTGTGTGACAACAACACTACAGATGATGATTCCCAGTCAGAAAGATTTCAGTTTGGCTTTGTTAAACCTATATAAAATAATATTATAGTCACAGTAGTGCTTGTAATGCTACGATATAATTATTGTTGTTATCTATAATTTTCAAATTTATTGTTTTACAAGAAAGGCAGAAAAAGCATATTATTTTTTTTATTAAAAATCCCAGTTACAGTTAATAAATACAGTTTAACAAATTTCGAAAACTTGTTTAAAACCAAAAATTCTGTTGTCATTTATTAGGCAAATAATAACATAAAAAAATCCTAAATAACAACAATAATTGTATTTTAGCATTAGAAACACTACTGTGACTAAAAAGCTCACAAATATTGGTGGATTAACCTTGACAAAAGCATAAAAAATAATTTTAGTAATCACTAATACTGTTAGTTTAGTGCAGCAGCATTACATTGGGTGGTGGTGGTCTACTAGTTTGAACTAGTTTCTAAAATCAGTTTTAACTTTTAACTATTTTTCGGATCATCGGTCATCAAAGCACAGTAGACACTGGTCACAGATGCGGAGATTCACTTAAAAATTCACCAAGCTGATTACTCACTAAAAACTCCTACCCATCATGTTTTCAGGCCATTTTAAGTCTTATTTTAATGTAACAAGGTTGTTAAATCTGTTTAATTACTTTTTTAAATAAGTCTTTTCATTAACGGTATTTTATTGTTCATTCAGATTTGCAAATGCTGAATGCACATGAACATGAGAGGCGAGATTTATCGTATGAACCAATCACAGCTGATCATAACCAGTCATATCCAATCATATCGCAATGGAGGCATTGCCTTCTCTCACGTGACTTTCCCCCATTCATTAGCAATTACCCCCCACTAAACTCACAGCATGCTTTAGAGGGTCTGTTAAAACTCAATGGGCTCAGGGGAGGCGAGAGAGACGTGGACTTAAACTGTAATTTTACCTGCTGGTGTCGCTGTTGGACAGCATTTCTTCAGAAAAATTGGTGATTTATAAATTTTTAAGTGTTATATGTTGTAATATTTGCGTTGTTTTATTTTAGTACTACAATTTTTTTCTCATTCACTGTTTCCTCGGAGGAAACGCCCCTGATGTATAGCAGCAGTGCACTTTACTTGCCTCACACACACTTGTCAATGACAACAAACCGCTCTTTCCTGTTTTCATCCCATCAAATGTCTCTAATCAAGCTAAATGCAGTTCAACTAACAGATATGTTGAGAGGAAGTGGTTTCAACCACAGAAATTAAAAGTGAAGTGTATCATGTTGTATGACACTGACGATAATATTAGTTAAAAAAAAAACTTGTTTGGTCTGGATACAGGGGTAAAACTGGAATAGAAAATCCTTATCCACAAACAGGTATTTCTGATCTGCAAATGCAATTTTCAATTAGACCTGCATATAACACAGTGATTATGTGTTCATCAACTAAAATAAAGTGAATCTGTCTGTTCAAAAGCAATATATTTTAACTCTGCCAGCATTATCTGTTTTTGAGGGATTAACTGAGTTTTTATTTTTTCATAACATGATTAAGCTCAGGTATTCATAGAAACAATCTATTTCCAAACATACAGAGTCATTTCATTATAGCAGTTTATCAGGACGTCATCAGGTCATCCTGCAGTGTCAGCACTTTCAGAGTGTTTCTACCTGCTAGAGAGAGAAGACGAAGACTCCTCATGCCATATAGATGCTGTAACCCAAAGTCTTGCACCTAAAAGCACAAGGAAATATTTTGGTGACGTGACATGCCATAAACTAATATATAAATATGAACCTAATTGTGGTTAATAAAAAAATTAAAGGGATAGTCCACCCAAAAATGAAAATTCTGTCATTAATTTCTCACCCTCGTGTCGTTCCAAAGCCGTAAGACCTTCGTTCATCTTCAGAACACAAATTTAGATATTTTTGATGAAATCTGAGAGCTTTCTGACCCTGCATAGACAGCAACACAACTGACACATTCAATAACTTTATTCAAAAATTTCTTCTGCATCAACAGCACCACACGCATAAGTCATGGTACTCGAAGACAGACACTGAGGAGAAGAAACCGTTGACTAAAGTCATTATTTTTGTTTTCTTTGAGCACAAAAAGTATTCTTGTAGCTTTATAAATTTGAGGTTGAATCACTGATGTCCCATGGACTATTTTAATGATGTCTTTACTACCTTTTTGGGCCTTGAACGTGTCAGTTGCATTGCTGTCTATGCAGGGTCAGAAAGCTCTCGGATTTCATCAAAAATGTCTTAATTTGCATTCTGAAGATGAACAAAGGTCTTATGGGTTTGAAACGACATAAGGGTGAGTAATTATCGACAGAATTTTCATTTTTAGGTGAACTAACCCTTTAATGAATAACTTCTATGTCAACTACCCATAACTTCAAGACTATCCCTTTAATCTGAGACAGTTGCACAGAAACACTTACCTGACAGCACCAGCGCAGGTAGAGACTTCTGAGAGTTGACATGGTAGATAAGTAACCCAGGCCTGTATCTGTGATCCGCACACACCTGAATACAGCCAAAAAAAAAAGGAGAGTCATTTTACCATCTATAAGCACACAATATGATTACGGAAATCATTCATTCCATGTATCAAAATATTTGACCACAACATTTACTCCAAATGAGACTCTGTAAGAGGAAATATCAGCAAGATTTACTTCACACTCCGCACTGCAAACTCAGCACACTCACCGGTCCAGAACCAGCTCCTCCAGCTTGTGTAGGTCACAGGCGATATACTCCAGGGCCATGTCAGTGATGCGGGGGCACCAGGACAGATCCAGACTCCGGAGCTTCCTCAGATTCTCGGCAACCAATTCCACACCATCGTCGGTGATCTTCGAGCAGCCTGACAGGCTGAGGGAGGTGAGGTTTGGCAGGCTGTGCACCATGTTAACTACGCCATGGTTGGTGATCTCCCAGCAGGAGTTCAGGCGCAGCGTGTGGGTGGTGTAGCCCTGCTTGGCGGTGAAGTAGGCCATGGCCGTGTCGGTCACATGATAGGCCTGCAAGCTGAGCTCCGACAGGTTGGGAAGGAGTTGAGAAATGGCGGCGATGGCGTCGTCTGCAACGTTGATGCAGTCGCTGACGCTGAGAGAGGTAAGCCGCGCATTCAGGCTGGACCACAGGCCGGCTTCTGTGAAATCATTGCAGCCGGAGAGTTCAAGGTGCATCAGACCCTGCATCTGTTCCAGCATCACCTGAAGAGTTCAGGACGGAGAGGCAATGTTATGTCAAGCATACACACAACTGCAAATGTGCCCCTGGACCACAAAACCAGACATAAGGGTCAATTTTTGAAACTGAGATTTATACATCATCTGAAATCTGAAAAAATAAGCTTTCCATTGATGTATTGTTAAGACAGGACAGTATTTGGCTGAGATACAACTATTTGAAAATCTACAATCTGAGGGTGAAAAAAACAAACAAAATACTGAGATAATCACCTTTAAAGTTGTCCAAATGAAGTTCTTAGCAATGCATATTACTAATTCAAAATTAAGTTTTGATATATTTACAGTAGGAAATCAGCAAAATATATTCATGAAACATGATCTTTACTTAATATCCTAATGATTTTTGGCATAAAAAAAAAAATCTGTAATTTTGACCCATACAATGTATTGTTGGCTATTGCTACAAATATACCCATGCTACTTATGACTACTTTTGTGGTCCAGGTTCACAAATTCACAAAAGTTGTCCAAAACTTGAACATTGAACATTTAGAGCATTATCCTGGAGCAGGGGTTTTCAAAGTTTCAGTTCCTAAACCCTCCTCAGCAATGCACATTTTGCATGTCTCCATTATTGGACAGAACTAGCTCGGGTAACTGAGTACTCTACTAAACAGATGATGAGTTAATACAACTGTATTAAATAAGGGGAAACTTCTAAAATGTGAGAGGCTCTAGGAAAACAAGTTTAGATACTCAGTTCCCACTACGTTAGCATGGCTTCCACTTATTTCTCTGTAAAACCAATTCCTATTATTGTTAGACTGTTGCAGGGAGACCATTGAACTTAATGGCTCTAATGGCTAAACATGCTCTAATGGCTATTTTTGTTGTTCACCATAAATTAACTTTTTCAAAAACGCTGAAGGGAGGCTTTTTGACAACCTAATACAGAACATTTCTCATTGATGAAATCTGTTCATAGAACATCATAATAACTGAGATTGCTGTCTTCAGTTACATCTAAAGTGTGTTATCAGATGTGTTATAAATCCAAATTTATCCAAAAATATTAAACCATGATTAAGCAAAAAGGGCAAAGCATACAGAAATCATAAATCCATAAGCTTGCTTTTAGCTTCTACTATTCTGCACAGAAAGCCGCGCACTCGCATAATTAAAAAATGAACGGTCATTTCACTTTTCCTGTTCACTGACTCGCTCGTTTAAATTTGTCTTTATTAAACAGTTACATATATACATATGAGATTAAATAATTATGTTTGTGATTTCAGCAATCATTTCTGCTTAGTCTACAGAACCAATGGAACGGTTCTTCTGCATCGTGATTCTTTCCTTAGCGATTCAGAGTTAAACCAAAGTTCAGAATCAGAATTCTGAGTTTAATAGAGGGTTTGCACTTACATCATGATTTGGTCAGTTACCCGGATGCGTGGCCATACTTGGCAATACTCAGATGTAAACAACAGCGTTGACTGCATGGTTAATGTACTTCTAAATAAGTTGTTCTGCTAATTTATGCTGTCTGAACAACGGAAAAATGTGTAAGCTGCTAAACCTTAAGCAGGAAAGGGCGCAATATTTTGAGAAACTAAAGTTAATAGGTGGTAAAGATACGTACGAGCAGTATTAATGATGATTTTAGCCTAATATTTCACCTACCTGATTGGAAATGATAAGAACAAACAAGTATATTGTCGAGATTCTTGCCCTGGAAATGCTGGGTTAGTTTGGTCAACCACAAACGCCTTTTGTTCCTCAGACAGTTTTTTACACTCTTCTTCTTGATTTGTTATACCTTTTGGCAGTCTATATTACTCCAAATGTTTTTCCTGGATCAACTGATTAGTACAGCCCAAAACATGACAATAATTGACCTTTTTCAATAGCGATAATCATCAAAATGTGCGAGTTCCATTCGGTTCACTGGCATTGTTTACCTTCAGTGCCACCAATATGGCCAATTGATGACGGATCGTGAAAACACTCTATTATGACCAGAAAGCTGCGCACTTGCATAGGCCTTTTCAATTTTCCTACTCACTGACTCACTTGTTTATCGATGTCTTTAATAAATAGTTACTTATATACATGAGATTAAATACTTATGTTTGTGATTTCAGGAATAATTTCTGCTAAATGCACAGAACATAGCAGAAGGGAACGGTTCTACTACATCGTAGTATGTAGATTCTTTCTTTAATAAATTCTGAGTTGAACCAAAGTTTCAAATCGATTCCGAGTTTAACTTTGAAACCCGGCTGTGCATTGTAGACGAATGACATCCACTTGTTGCCAGTTGCAGACAAAAAATTATACAAGTATACATACTTTCGCTTAGTTAGGAATAGACGTGGAAAACTATTCTTGTCACCGTGAGATTTGCAACGCCGCTGTGAACGACCACGTTTTTTCATCGATGTTGCAGAGTCAGACGCTCACAGTTTCGGTCTCAACTCTTTTTAGACTGCAACACCAACTCAACAACAACAACAAAAGTCAATACGTGGAATTACTGACCAGAGGAAAAGGATGGAATTAACCTGTGATGTATGGACACCCACTATTACTGTACAATATCACTGGTGAGTGACAGACAGTGTACGAGTTGCTTGTTGAGCCAATTTCAGTCATATGTCTGTTTGGTCAGATATGTAGTTACTATATTTTGCGTGTGATTTCTGCTTCTTTTTAAATTAATGAGGGACATAATTATTAAATGTCATTATTATTTACTGTGGTAATCAACATTATGCTACAAATGCTGTCAATAGAGCCTTTAACATTCCTTCAATGCCACATTTTTCAATTTATACAACAAACCAACATGGAAATAATAATAATAAAAATGGTGATACATATCTAAAGCACTTCCAATCATTTGTCTTAAAGACACTGAGGATTATTTTACCTTTTCTCATACTAGGCTAATTCTTAACCTGGGGTGCATTTCCCAAGAGCAACTATGGTCTCAAGTTCTGTAGTTACTAGTAGAGTTCAACTAAACTTGTGTCGGCTAGCAATGCTTTTGGGAAACGCAACCCTGATTGATCTACATTGGAAAATCTGAACTATTTTCCTAAACAGAAAGATTCATTGAGCTGGTCCAAAAAAGATGGTCCAAAACATCTATCCAGTGTATATATTCATTAATTCTTGAGATTAACAGCAAAAGTTGTATTTAGATGGTCCACAACTAATGGATTGTGTGACCCCACTGACCTAGTTACTGAGCCAAAGAAAAAAAGGGAACAATGTGCACATTTTCTGTTTTTAATCACTTAAAGATTTCAGGGACGTCTTATATTTATAACGAAAGGCTGAAACAAAATGCAAATGAAAGAGCTAATTTCAGCAAGAAAAACAACTCTTGAAGGTACGACTCTGCTCTCTTATTGAGCACTTGGTCATGATCCAAGCCTTTTGCAGTGATATCTGCCCTGCCCTATATAATTCACAAACAAGCCCGAGGTGCACAGTCCTCTCTCTCAGACAGAAGAAGCTCCACAGCCTCTATCATTGCACATGCTGGTTTGCATATCTGAGGGGAAAAAAGCTTGGATGCCGTCACGAACAATTTGAGAGTTCACCATGGCAACAAAAGCCCAGTCCTAGAATAGCAACAGCATAGAGACAAGTGTGATGAGTGTGATCATTGCTGCATGTTCTTGCAAAACACATTTGTTTCTAACCATGTATGTTAGATGCTCCGACCACGTTACCATCCAGCTAATTATTTCAGTACCTAATAAGGGTGGGCGGTAAATGATGGGGATCTTAAAATCTAAGGAATAATTTTAAAGAGTAATCAGGGTTTACAAATGGACGCCTTTCACAGACTGTGTTGACATGTTTCCACAGTTTATTTAAAATGCCATTCAAAAGTCTGGGATCAGAAAAATTTTAAATGTTTTTTTAATATGACTCTTATGCTCATCAAGGCTGCATTTCTTTGAACAAAAATACAGTAAAAACAGTACTATTGTAAAATATTATTACAATTTAAAATAACTGTTTTCTATTTTAATATACTTTAAAATAGAATTTATTCCTGTGATGCAAAGCTGAATTTTCAGCATGAGTACTCCAGTCTTCAGTGTCACACGATCCTTCAGAAATCATTCTAATATGCTGATTTATTATCAGTTCTGGAAACATTGTGCTGCTTAATATTTTTTTGGAACCTGTGATACTTTTTTCAGGATACTTTGATGGATAAAAAGTTAAAAAGAGTGGTGTTTTTATTTTAAGTTTTATTTTTTATTTTTTTGGTGGTGTTTTTATTTGTATTTTATTTTTATTTTTTTATTATTAATGTGTAAGCATTTGTGTTTGTCATTTATGTTTAATTTATAACTACTGGTTATTATTTTATAGATATGTATGTGATCCCTTGGCTATGTTCTTGTACTGTCTGTTTAAGCATTAATAAATAAAAAGTTAAAAAAGAATAGCATTTATTCAAAACAGAAACCTTTTCTAACAATGTAAGTCTTTACTAACGCTTTTTATCAATTTAACACATTCCTGCTGAATAAAATATTAAATATTAACATTTGAAATTTCTTTCAAAAAAGAAAGAAAAAAAATGACTGAATTCAGACTTTGAACTGTAGTGTATATTGTTATAAAGACTTCTATTTTAAGTAAATGCTATTCTTTTCTTCTTCTTTTTTTCTAAACAAAAAAAAAATATTAAGCAGCACAACTTTTTCCAACATTGATAATAAATCAGCATATTAGAATGATTTCTGAAGGATCATGTGACACTGAAGACTGGAGTAATGATGCTGAAAATTCAGCTTTGCATCACAGAAATAAATTATATTTTAAAGTATATTAAAGTTAAAAAACATGATTTTAGTTTGCAATAATATTTACAGGTTTTTTTCTGTATTTGTGATCCATACAGCCTTGATGAGCATAAGAAATTTCTTTAAAAACCATAAAAAAAATCTTACTTAATCCCAAATTTTAAACAACAGTGTATATTTCCATTTTTAAAAAAGGTCATGCAATTTTATAACTATACTTAATGTTATAGTACCGTAAATCACAGAAATCAAGATGTTTTTCTAATACAATGGCTGAGGGAACGATGACAAATTCTCTTTTCTGACCAATGTAATCAATTTCTCAATATTTTTAACTCTTTTGTAAATTGTTGTATTGATGATTTTTTTATTTTGCTTTTTGATCAAATCAAACACAAAAATTATATTTGTTGTATTTTCTATTTACCACTAGAAGTTTACCTGACTATGAGGACTTGTGCTTCTGAGAACCCCAGAAATGTAAAAAGAGTAGCCTACATTAAATGTAATTCATTTATTGAATTAAAAAAGTGACTACCGCAAAGCAAAACGTTAGATAACTTAATAAGTCTGGCTTTATTTTGTTGGAAGCAGTTTGCACTGTTTTTTGTTGTTGTTGTTCTTGTTGTTGTTGATAGATTTTTACCATTACACATTATACACGTAGTTGTTTGCATGAAAATGATATCTGAATTGCTTGATAGTCAAATAAAAGACAGCATGACATTCTGGAAGCTATAATTACCTCAAGTCCCGCATCTGTTATAGTCGACCTCTTTAGACTGACAGACTTGACTCCCTTCTTCGACAGCGGGTAGTTGTCGATGAATTCACAAATGTCCAAATCCGAGACCCCCACCAGACAGAAGGCCTGGAAGCCTCTGAGAGCAAAAGCCTGCAGGCTAACAAACTCCTTCTCCCCATTGGGCAGGATTGTGTAGAGTTCCTTGGCATGCAGAATGGGCGTCACACCTTCCCAGAACTTGGGCTGGTAGAGCACCTTACGCCACGTCTTGCACACCTGGGCTAGAATGCACTTTTCTGCCGTGGTGAAGTACCACAAGAGCCGGTTCAGCACCTTCTCGTCCAGCACCAGTTGTCTCTCCAGCAGGGGCTTGGGAAATTGCCGGAGGGGAGGTTTGATGGCAGTCACGGGGCTCGTGTCCAGGTCTGGGCCCAGCAGTGAGGCCGCTGTGGGCAGGGGCTCCAGGTGATAGGGCAGGCTAGGGGGAGGCAAGATAGTGGGCACGGAGGACGACTGGCACAGGCGATTCTTGGCAGCTGGAGTGCCTTTAGTGATGCTGGCCGAACCGAGGCCGTTGGGCTGGGGGGGCAGCTTGACCATGCCGTTCCGCGTCACGCAGGGAGACTTGAGGTCGCTGGGAGTGGACATATTCAGCATTGGAAGCCTGCGAAAAAACCAGAGTTGAATCATTCCTCTTAGATGCAATAACATCTTGACAGTGATATTAAAAATAGATTATTATGATTTCAAAAAAAAAAAAAAAAACAATGTTTTTTATCACACTGTGCATAAATGTGATCACAGCTCTTAAGAAAGTGTTAATTTCTATGGGAGGGCTTAACAATAACAGTTTTTTCCAATGACAGATTTATACTTGCCCTGCCAACAATTTCCATCCATTTCACAGAGAAATATTTTTAGATAAATATTAGTATGTGTGTTTCTCTCTTCAGTAAATGTTACATTTTCTTAAAGTTTCTATCATTTTTGTTTCTGAGGCTAAAAGTCATCATTTCAGCCCTCAGCTTTTTTACACCTTTGGTAAAAAGCACTTTACCTGCTTTTATATTTACATAATTTAACAACCATTTTCCACATATTTTGTAAAGGCTTAAGAGGGGTTTTAGCCCCACTATAACCTAATATTTGTAACAGTAGATGTAGATTAACATTGTTAACATTGAACAAATTAGATTTGTGTTTTAAATCCGATCTTTAAGACTGACTGTCTACTTGCTGTTATTTAGCAAGTAATTGGATCTGTTGTTCAATATCTGATATATATACATTGATTGCCATAGTAAGCTATTATTACATTAGCTGCTTTTGTCTACAGACACAACCGGATAGTAAATGTTGGTATGGAAAGAGTGAACAAAAACCTAGAAATGTGATCTTTGATACACGCTTTGATAGTGAACTCAGGAGGTGCATGACATAACATAAGTGTCCGCTGCTTTACTGTATTTCACACATCAATGCAGGTGTTTGCTCATGCACTCTCAGGCTCATTTATTATTCACAATATAATTACATAGTTCACTGTATGCATTAAGCGTGAGTGAAAATTAGTAAATTACACTGCTGAGTACAGACACTGCAGAACAAAGAAAAAGAATGAACCGTCTGCGAAACAGAAACAGTGACAGTAGGAAATATATACTCTGAAACCAGCCGTCTTTCTAACACTCCGGTCCACCTTAAAACTTCCATGCAGGTGTGCGTGCTCTGTGCACTAATGCTTCGAGTGTAAAATGTCAATGAGTGTTGCTTGCTTTCAGACATTTTTCTCAATAAGCCCTGTCGTGACTATCTCCGCAGCTCAAACACTTATACCATAAACACCCTATAGTGATTTTGAATGCGGAATGATTAAAAGCAAATGAGATGGATTTACATAAAGACAAGCAGAAATGTTGATTTTGCATGAGAGTGTTTTGACTGAATGGCCACTAGACCTTCACAGGAGAAACACAATGGTAAAAACTATGCAAATGCACAACTCATTTCACAGCTTTTGAAAACTAGTGGGGGAGAAGCACATCTAATTTGTTTCCCTAGGAAACCAAACACTAAAGAGTATATACCACAAACCCCATTTTCACCCACAGTCTAGAAGGTGGAGCTTTCTAAGATTACATCTGATCAACACAGTAAGTGCTAGTGCAAGAATTAGAGAAAAAGGTCAAAACTATAATTTATTAAAATAGTGATTCATATCTAGGGCCACTTAAAGTGGAAAGTTTGCATCACTTAGAAAACTGTTAACTGTCACTTTAATTAAAAAATATAACAAATACAATTAATGTAACCATTTTGAAGAAAAAAGGATGTTTTGTTTTTGGATCAAGGACATTTTGCCATCATTTTCTACAACATAAACTTGTTTTAAAATGAAGAAAGATGAACTTGGAAGGACGTTTTAGCCCTAATAATAAGTCCAATTGCTTATGCATTTAAGCCAATACAGCGAGGGGACTGAGCAGTACTATCGCACTGTCAAACAGTTAATTGCATCCAAACTAAAAGTTTTTGTTTGTGTGTGTAATGTGTATATTTATCATGTATATATAAATACACACATAACCTATATTTATTTTGGATGTGATTGATCGTTTGACAGCAGCAGTTGTGAACCTGCTGGTTTGGGGTGAAGAGTGGGTTGGAAATAGTGTTGGGTGATATGCTCAATTTTCATATCGTCCTATTGTCAGCCTGTGAGATTGCGGATAATTATTTACTTAGTTTCATTGCCCCAAATCAGCTTCAGCCTAAGGCTAAAAGCAGCCTAATGTTTTTGATATGATTTAATTTGTATTTAACATGATAACAATTTCATATAAACATTGCAAGTTACTAATTATAATGCTTACATTTCCTTAGTTATTCAAAAAGCAGTAACATTATCAAAGAACATCAGCCTAGCCTAGACTAGTGCTAGAGTTTATGCAAAACACTTGCGTTATAAGTGAAGCTATCTACACTAGTGTTGTCACGATACCAACATTTTGACGATACGATACCTGACTAAAATATCATGATACTACTACTGAACCGATACTACGAAAAAAAAAAAACATAGAACGGGAAAAGTAGTTGAATAACAGATGATCCAAATGCAGATCATAGTTATTTTATCTATTAAAACACAGCACCCTCCCTTAAAAAAAAAAAAATAATAATAATATATATATATATATATATATAAATAATAAAAATAAAACAATAATAATCACATGCCAGTGCCACTACACAGGATTATGGTGAACAACTCCCGAGCCTACAGGTATGTAGAGATCTTTGCTATACTGGTAAGTTAGCTTAAAGGATAAAGCCAAGTCTTATTTCATAATATAGTAATTTTATTTCACAACAACAATTTATATCATGACATAGTCATTTTTTGTTATTTTATCTGTGTTATTAATAATAAGAACCTAGATGCAAGTAACAAATTAAAGGACACCTACAATAAAACAAAGACACAAATGAAATAAAGAGGGCCGTATGAAATCAGTTTTATTTTTTCCCAAATTCCATTAAAATTTTTCTAAACTCTATTTTAATGGTTATATAAAATAAATATTTATATAAATATAATATTTAATATTTTAATATTTAATAAATATAATATTTAAGCATGTCTAATTAATTGAAATCATGAACTTAACTGAATTTAACAGCAATTTATTAAAAGATTCTGGTAAATATTTTTTTCTGGTAAATATTCCTTAAACATTGTTTTAATAATATTTTTATTAGTAGTAGTACTATCTTTTCATTAAGTAATATATTAATATATTTATGACTGTCAAGTGAAACCAAACTTTTATTTTGACGGGTTGCTGTGAAGACCTTTAGGGTCTTCATTATATGATGATAGTTTTCCGCAAAGAAAATGGTAAAATGATCATGAGGTGACTCTCAGAGCAGTTCTAGAGATTGTGTTTATGTGTTCATGTACTCATATATTGAGGCAGCAGAAGCTGAAAACACCGCAAGCATCACGCGTTTGTGTGTATATAAACAAAGCTTCGCATCTGCACCAAATAAGGGTAGCGCGATAACTTTTAAGTACCGTTATATCGTGCAACACTAATCTACACTGTATGATGAATAAATCTCTTACCACACTGCACACGTCTGCGGCGCATTACACTCCCACACGGCCACCTGAGCAGTTTTGCGGCCACTCTAGTAGTCAATGCTTGTGTTTGTACCAGCCGCCCCACAGCAAGTTTCTGAAGCATCCCAGAAGCGGCTCTCCACGTTGCATCACTAAACTTATGCACCTAGCCTCTTTTTGACGGATAATAATAATAATAATGATCAGCTTGCTATCGTCAAGGGCATTAGCAACAGGCGATATCTCTGACTATTGTTGACACATGATACTATTGTCCATCGGCGCAACCCTAGTCGGAAACTATACGTGTTGATATGGATACTCATCAAAACAGCGATTCTGACATAATTTTGTGTGCATTTGCTCAAGAAGATGTAAAACAAAATGTTGCTCTTACACTACACATCATGTTCTCCCGCAGTGAAAAATACATCATGGAACAAAGAGGAAACTGACAATGCGACAGGTTACTTCTGGTATGAAACAAGGTCTCAGCTTTAAAATGTTGTCATTTTTAAAGAAATCCAAACAATAAATACCGTTTTGTGGCTCCTTAATGTGTTGTGACAGACACAAACTCAAACACAAAATAAACATGAATTGATATCAGAACACATTTTCTTACAACTGCAGAAACATGTCAATACACACATTTTTTTCAAGTTTTAAGTTTAAGTCCACCGAAGTTAATTACTCTCCCATAATTAATTTGTTTTGTCAGACATAATGGTGGATTCTGCGCTATGACTGGTCAGACCGCCTGCCAATCATGCTGTTTGCAATGGGTCAATCTGGTACTCACGCCCTGTCTGAGTAGCAGCTTTTTGCATGCGTGCACGCAGTACACGAGTACCGCATTGAAATCTCTTTTGCACTGTCTTGCGCTTGAATGGCTTAACACACTTTAATGTTTACAATATGTCTGAAAGATCTGACATAATAAGATGCAACATGAACAATATTGTATGAACCGTTGTCCACATTCACATCACATTGTTCCTTGTGTTTTAAAAACAATGCCACAATCAAAACATTGTGATGTAGACAGTTTGATGGTAGAAATTTATCTAAATTGTGGTGAAAGCCAATAACATTTGTGTATTCAAAAAGTACAGAAATGCTTGTATTACTTCACTGGCCAACAGAGCAATTCAAACCTGAGTCATCACACATTGTGGTAAGGCAAGATGGCGTCGCCCTTGCTACAAAAGCTTTAACAAACCATATTTTTTTCTTTAAAATGGTTACATTAATCATGTTTGTTCTATATGTTTTATTAAAGTGGAAAACAGTTTACTAAATAATGTAAACTTCACTTCCACTTTAAGCAACATTTTGACTTTAAGCTGAATTTCTGGCACCCCTTTAAAGGCCTATTTTAGGGTCAAGGTTGTAATTAGGTTAAGGTTGGTGTTGCATAAATATGTGTATGTGTGTTTTTTGTCTGTGAAAAGCATTGAACACCATCTTCTGTTGTTCTTTTGTAGTTACTGTGTTAACATATTCAGTTCCTATATAAGAAAACAAAACAAAATGTGTACATTTTGAGTTTGTTAATCAGTGTGAATAACACTTTGAATATATGTGCATATTTAAGAAACAAGACAGGTAGATTTCTGCAAGTGCTAGTATCGTTTCTCTTATTTCCTTTAGAAGTGTCACAACCTGATGAGATTTCATGAGAGGAAAATTATATAAACAGCCAGTAAGATTAATAACAATGTTAAAGATTTGATATTGATGGGGGTTTTGTGCCTTATTAATGGGAATGTAGGGGTACACAAAACAAAAATGCTTGGGAAACGCTGTATTTAAACGAAATAATATTAAATGGTAGTATGCAAAGAGGAAAAATTAGTTTGAAGACAAAAAAAATAGCACCCAAAATTCAGAGTAACTATAAGTATCTCAAATAGCAGACATCTACATGATATGTATAAGGAAAAAAGCAAATGGAAAAGTCTAGCTAGTGGAAAGAGAGCGAATGAAACAGAAAGAGAGAGAGAGAGAGAGAGAGAGAGAGAAGGACCTGTTAGTGCAACTTCAGCACCAAGGAGAGCAACTGAACTGCCTGATGAAGCACATCAGAATGCCTTCAGCTACACTTCTGCACTGCAGAGGAGCGCTTTGGCCCACCAAGATGTGCCACTTGTGTGGGCAATGCAGTTGAGAGTTCTTAATAAAAATAGGAACCATTCAATAAGCTGGCTCAGAAAGGGCTAGCGGTCCTCCGCACTTGGGCCAGAGATGCAATGTCAAACCATGTGCAGCAAATGTTCGAGTGGAGAGGGACAAGTGATATAAAAAAAAGATAGCTAGCTGACATATTTTGGACGGGGCTTGATGGGAACTTTCTGTACCGAGATATGTGCCAAGAAAGAAGCGGTGGCAGCTTGCCAAGGCCCCATCCATATGCTGTCTTTACCCTCCATTTCAGCACAAAATGTATAATTTTAAAGAAAAAGAAGTAATGTGTGTTAAGGGTTGGGGTGTGAATCTATATTTTAAAGGTATAGTTTTGCATCACAATACCATAGTGATATAGTCTAATAATAACTTTTCACATTAATAAGAAAACTGATTCACTCACACAGGACCTGTAGCATTAGATCTGTGTTAAAATAACTAGTATATATGTTGGTCAGCAGTTCTCTGACACAGTGACCCCTTGGTGCAAAGGTCTAACTATAACCTCTGGCTATGTGTGCGTGTGTGGTGTTCTCATATTTCAGTCAATTTTTTTTTTTTTATACACCGAAACAGTATTATGTAAAGGCAGTTAACACCTTATATATCTATATGTAGCTGCTTGCCATTAAATTCTTAAGAACAATTTAAAATTCAAATGATCATTTAAAATTCAAATGCTGAAGCTGTGTGGTTCGTCTCTTCATATTCAGCACTAAAACAAATCAGTTCAGCTGTCGCCCCCATGAAGTTTTTGAAAAGGGGAAGTAGCCAGGGAAGCAGCAGTGTATTTGAAAGCGAGACATGGAAAGGGCATGGCTGCTGTCCAGATGGGTTCAAGGGAGTTCATCTGGATATACAGAAGGGAAAAAAAAGCACCTCTTAAATAATTAGGGGCGTGTTTTAGAAACACACGGCTATAAATTGTGTCCGCATGCTAAGCGCCTTTGTACTTTTCCAAATAAAAGTGCCACACGTACAGAAGTTGTTTCTGAATCAAGCTGAGAGGATTAGAATAGCTAGAATTAGCTTTTAGAAGATAAATTAACTACAAATAGATCAGCTAAATAACTGGTTAAACTTGTTTGTTTAGCTTATTCTCATGCTTTTAGCTCTGGATGTTTTATATGATTTTATATGAACTTTTAACTGTTCCCTAAGTACATTTGTAAAAAATCTATAATGACGTCAAAATAAAAACTCATATTGGGTCAATCCCAAATTCAGAGAAGCGTCTAAGTACTTCCTTCCTTTCTGGGGATGATTATTGTTTGTTCATGGCAAAAAATGAAAAAAACTGTACTTTTTTCAAAATAACCTTTACAAATGTAACTAATTGCTGGTGGTTGAGTTCACAGGGTAATAATAATCAGTGTTTCTGTCATTTCTTTGTAATTGTTTGTGAAATTTACTAGCAATTTCTGAGTGACAATTTCACCACCTTTTTTTTCAGTTTAATTTGTCTTACTTCCAAAGTATGTGTCTGTAAGGTCCTTTTTGGAGTGTGACTCATTATACGGACAAAAACAGCCGAAACATTCTCTAGATATCTTCTTTAGTGATTCGCAGATGAAAGAAAGTCATGCAAATTTGGAAAACATGAGGGTGAATAAATTATGACTGTTCTTTTAAGGTCTTTAGGTCTTGGGAGGTCAGATGGTTAGATAATTGTTGGACTTTTGAGAGTACGTATAGTACAGTACAGTTCTAAACTCATGGAGATATTTGCCCTGAAAGTTTTTCCTTTACAAACATGCCATTATAAAACATGTCATTTTGCAAATGCTTTCGAATACATGGGAACTGGTCTGGATCACTCGAGGGGCAAACCACTATAAACTTTCCAGAGCATTTCCCCAACAGTTGGCCGCGTGTTTGCATGAAGTAAATCCGTTCTCCCCTCTGCCACTTTGCAAGCCTTTTCAGTTTGCCTACAGGCCCGGCCTCCTTACCCATGTTATTTGGATTTACTGACGAGGCACACAAGCCATATGACAACAAACAAGCAGAGAATGGAGCCCCGGCACTTCTGCCACGGACAGATGTGCAGTGCTTGGCACACAATGTGAGTGGGGGATGGGACGAGAGGCAACAGGGGAGATGGGATAGTGGAAGCTCCTTGGAGTGGACAGGATTGGCAGTGGTCTCTTTGAGAGGGATTTGCATGTTCAAAGCAACCCCGCCAATCTAGTCATGTTCTCAGCGAGAGGTGGCTTAAGAGCACTTCTGAGACTTACTCGGTGGAATTTCAAATTAAGTTTTGGAAGTTAGATGAAGTTAAACCGAGTCTTTGGAAGTTTGTAAGTGGGACAACAGTATGAAATCTGCACTCTCTGAGGAATAGTTTCCACTCGACCATTACAGACTTTACAAATTATATTAATGTAAAAAGAAAATCTGCACCTGTGTCTGTTTTGCTCCTGGAAGAGCTGCCGCTAGCTAATGTATTGGTTCTTGGAGTATGGGTTCGACTGCAGTCGTACAAAATAAATAAGGAATGAAATACAGTCTCTAAAACAGAGATGCCAAAACGGCATCTTAACATAGTGCCAGAGGAAGACTTAAGGTTGATCTGAAAACATCTGTGACAAAACTCCTAAGTAGCATAAGTATATCTGTACCAATAGCCAACAATACATTGTATGGGTCAAAATTATCAATTTTTCTTTTATGCCAAACATCATTAGGATATTAAGTAAAGATCATGTTCCGTGATGATATATTGTACATTTTCTACCATAAATATATCAAAAGTTAATTTTTGATAAGTAATATGCATTGCTAAGCACTTGGACAACTTTAAAAGTGATTTTCTCAATATTTAGATTTTTTTGCACCCTCAGATTCCAGATTTTTAAATAGCTCAAATCTCATCCAAATATTGTCATATCCTTACAAACCCTACATCAATAGAAAGCTTATTTATTCAGCTTATTCATTCTATTTGACTGGGTTTGTGGTCACTTTTGAAGTGTTCCATGTGGGAAACCAAAACTGTATAGGTTGGAAAACAGCAGACTTAGTAAGAAACTTATAAACTAGCCACCTGCTAAAGGCACGTTCACACCAAAGATGATAACTTTTACGATATCTATATTAGTGTCCACACCAACAGAGCGTTCTGATTAAGCATACGCTGCATTTATGTCATCTACCACTTTAAAGGGATAGTTCACCCAAAAATGAAAATCCAACCAATTTGGACAAGGAAAGAAAAGAAATTGTTGAAATAAAGTCGTTATTTTTTGTTTTCTATGCACATAAAAACCATTTTCGTAGCTTCATAACATTACATGACACTGATGTCACATGGACTATTTTATTGATGTATCCACTAGGGCTAGGCGATTAATCGAAAAGGAATCGAACCGAAACTCAGAACCTCTAACTGATGTAACACATTTTAGATGCTGTGTCAACGTTAACAGAATTTAAAATTTAACACACTGCGTCGCTGAACAATGTCAATTCTAAAACAGCGGACCAATCAGAAGATCACGGAGGCGGAGCAAGCGTTCTGAGCCTTTGTTTACAGTAGCAGGTTGGCATGGTAACTTTTGTATTTGGTGGCAACATGGCGGAGTAGACATTCTGTGGTTTTTTAAACCATTCCTGAGCACTGAATCTCGTGTTTTAGAGGCAAAGACGTGTTTTGTGTGAATGGCCAAGAATCTAGCATAAATACTTGCACATACAGAGTGACAGGACAAGATCGCTGAGAGGAAGATCACATAAATACAGTATAAAAACTAAAAATAATCATTCATTAATCGTAATTGTGGTAAAACATTCAATTAATCAAGATTTTGATTTTAGGTCATATCGTCCAGCCCTATTTCTTACTACCTTTCTGGGCCTTGAATGTGGTAGCTGCTTTGCTGACTATGCAGGGTCAGAAAGCTCTCAGATTTCATCAAAAATATCTTAATTTGTGCTGAAGATGGACAAAGGTCTTACAGGTTTGGAACAACACGAGGGTGAGTAATTAATGACAGAATGTTCATGTTTTTGGTGAACTATCCCTTTAAATCCTCAAGCTCTTTAAATCTAGTGGAACTGTCAAGTGTTTTTATCATTCATCAGCTGGAAAAAAATAGTTCTGAAAGTGATTTCACCAATATTGTTCCTCTGTGTCATTATTTTTATAGCTGTGCTACTCTAATTCTATTCTCATAGAATTAGAACGATTATTAAACCTTTATAGGTACGGTTATCATCCTTGGTGTGAACTGCCCAGTTACAATTGACCTGAAGAAAGGGGACGCTCAGTATGAAAGTGAAGATGTGTAATCTACACTCTCTCAGTGAGGATAGTGTACGCTACGCTGTCAACACTGAGTGGGCCTCCACACATGCTCACTTTCACCCATGATATTAGTTACAGCTTTAGCTGCTATCGCTAATCTTATTCCTGACAAACTATTAGAGAAAGATCTGTCACTGTTAATGTTTTATCAAGATCTTCATTTTAATGTTTTCAACAGCCAACAGCCTTATAGACAGCGGTTCAACACGTGGTGTGGTTTTGCTTTTGGCAACCTCAAGCTTTTTGATCATGTCCCCTCTCATGTTGCTTCCTGTTAAGTCTCTACTGTCCTATATAATAAAGGCAAAAATGCTAAAAAAAAAATCTTACATTTTAAAAATTTAAAATGTAAGAATACTGAGCACAGGCCAGATTTAAGTGCCCATATTGGATCTCTCTCCCTCTCGCTTGCTCACAAACACAACAGCTGTCGTTTAGAAATTTTCAGAATGGAATAACAGCTTACTCTGTACTGAAATATGTGAGGTATAAACTGTATAAATCCTGCTATTTTTACTGAATTGTAAGTGAAACTACTGCATGATAAATATTTTGTATAGTAGTATTTTCGCATGACCTCATCATGACCTAATCAGCTCTTAAATAAAAACTATTTCACATTTTAGTTCATTTTGTAAATATCTTAACATTTACTGCACAGTTACGTAACTCAAGAAACAAACATTAACCATAATGCTGATAATATTGCTGATATCATGCAATTAATCACACTAAAAATAGCAAGTCAAGTAAAGCACATTGCACTGTGTCCAGTAAGCTCAGTTATATTCTGCGCATTACTGGCACATGTAGTAGGTCATCAAGGTATGCATACAGGAAATATGCCCACTTAGCTCACAATACTACGTTCAGCGGTAATGGTGAGTGTATTATTATCGTACGCTTTCCTAAACATAGCCTAACTCTCATTAACTCACTGATGTTTTTAAATCAGAATAGTAGGCCTAATCACTAAGGGTCTTCCAAGCTTCTAAACAGCTTAGGAGAATCAATCCCTGGCTAGACCTTTTAAGAAATCCTACAGGCCTAACAGTCAAGCTTGTATAGTGAGAGGTGTGTCTTCATTTGCAGCCAGAGCATGTGCTTTCAGTAAAGCTTCATCCCTCAGCATCACAAAATTATGTCATTTAATCACCATTCTGTTGCTCTAAACCTTCAATTCACTGTTAATGTGTGGAAAAACCGAGAAACATATTTTCTGTTCCACAATAATCAAGTCATACAGGTTTGGAGGACATAAGGGTGAGTAAATGATGACAGAATTTTAATTTTGGGGTGAATATCCCTTTAAGTCCCTGTCGTCTTATAACACTGCACAGAGAGCAACCTTGGCGCCAAGTGTGGAATCATGCAGTTGTCTAAATATTAACAAACACTCGACAGGGCCTTGTGGCGTTGTGTAAACGCCGTTGCCGTTTATCGAACAAAACATTTGCCGGTTACATCATGACAACGGCGAGAAACGCGGAGGATAACGTGTGTATCTCGACCTCAGAAAGACGGACAGGTGACGTCATGTACATGAGGAATATTCAGCATCCCATAAGCGAGACAAAGGCTGTCTCAAAACCTAGTGAGCTGCCTACCTGGGCATCACATGGAATGCTCTTCATTAACCAGTGATGCTGTCTCGTTTTCCAGTTTAAATAATATAAATGTAGCTGAAAAGCTTGAATTCAGTTTATTACCCCTTTCTCAACAGTGTATCTTAGTTTTAAGCATAATTCTAACAAACTTAAGTGAGGTTTAAGTGAACCAAACTGTTTGTCAACGGGAGGAAAAACAAACCCATATTCATATTAGTACATTTATCTTGTTTTAAATGTGTTTTAGATATTTTTTGCTTGAAAACGTGACGGTAGTAATGACTTTGCATGTAGCATTTTTAGGCAGCAATCGCCCACGATGTACAAAAATGCTGCCTAGCTAGGCAGCACACTAGGTTTTGGGACACAGCCAAAGACATGCACGTTCACCCGAGCGGTATTAATGTTGCATTCTCGTTTCCTTGTCCTTTTCCCTTTTTTAGATCAGCACTATTGACCCTCTTGCTATCAGTGCTTGTTCCCCGGGGACAGTAGTTATTACCAGTCGCTGATATCCTGATTTTCCTTGAATCCTTTGCGTCAAACGCCATCTAAGCTTGATCAAAACATGCATCACGTTAAAGAATAATGGACTGCATTAATAGTCGATTCTCTTACCTTTCTTTCATATGCAGCTCACACGACCATTAATCCATCATAAATCAGATCTCGCTGCCTGACTCGATCGCGTTTCCCACAACGTTGCAGGACGCATGAGGGAAAATAAATAAATATACCAGTAGCAGCAGCAGCAGCAGCAGCCCTGCCCGTTATTTCCTTGCGGAGGTGATGATAATTTGATATGTCGATGTTGCCATAGAGATGTAAACCTTTCTCAGTACCAAACCCCTTAAAATATCACTTCACATGTGTATGGAAGGAAATATTAAACAAGTGAATTAATGCCCTAGCCTAAAATAACAACCCGTTCATTCTGTTTCTCCACACAAAGCTTGCCTCCCACTCGCTGTCTCTTTCTCTCTCACATGCACACGCACACAAAACAGACCAATCCCATTTAAAGAGATAGCAGCAAAAATATCAATAATGCATCGCTTTGGGCTGGTGAGCATTGAATGTTTTGTGAGCGTTGGTTGTAACTCTTCCGTATGAGAAAGATGAAGGCATTGTTTCATTATGTAACCACATATTTACATGCGTTTTTGAAGATGCATACATGCATAATATATTACACAATGGACCACAATGTTATTAATCTTCATATGGCAGGTAGAAGCTTTCCGTAAGTGTTGATATTTAGTATAGTCATTAGTGTTCAATGCTGTTGTAATAGATGTGAAATAGAACTACACATTTTGTTGTTGTTGTTGCATATTAGCCAAATTGACATTTGATATTTAAAAAGTCTGTATAGGTCTATTGTTAAATATATGCAGCACAGCTCACATAGAAGTCACATGCAGACCAATATCTTTCTGTTGGTTAATGTAAACAATATATGTGACTATCTTGAACCTGTTGCAGAATACTAGTGTTTCTCGCCATCACAAGTTTGCTTGGATTTCTACCGAAATTCACTGAACATCTCTAAATGGTAACATTAAATTGTGTGAAAAAAGGAAAACATAAATTTTTTATGCATATTTGAATGCTTATTTACATTTTGTTTAATGACATATTTCATGTCTCCCTGCAATGTATGCCTGATCCACTTCCATTTTTACCAGACCAGTTTATAGTCTGTGCATTGCGATGTAACAGATGCTTTGACTTCTTTAGGAACTATTTTAATTGGCAGGTAAGAAATATATAAGCCATTTGTGTCTGAAAGGCAAGTTACTTGTTCTTAACTTAAAATTAACTTTGAATTTTGAATGAAAGCGGTATCACACCTGCAGTTTTGTTGTTGGTCTGAATATGAGCATTGCCTGTGATGGCCTTGTGCCTTCAGAAGCTAATTTTTTAAAATGCATGACCAATTTTGGGTATGACGTTGTTTGACTAAGCAATATAAGTGAAGATATACAGTATGTTTACTGTCTTTACTTTTCTAAAATCAAACAAAAACATAATTATTGATTATTTTTTGGGGGTGATGTCATCTGAAAATGTTAAATTAACTTATAAAAGTTATACTTATTATTCAAGTGACTAATATACATTCTGTATCGTTTAAGGACACTGTGGAGTGCACTAGCAGATTGTTTGACTCATGCACACTCCAATCAGTCATTTCAGCATTGCCCAGAGGCACAGGATGTATCCGACACCCATTTTAGCTACCATTACATAACATCATACTGGCTTCAGTGCTCAGCCAAGAAGTCTGCATCTCCTGCAGCAGTTGTTTGGATAAAATTTCAGCCGAGTACCAGCTAGACCCTCTCACAGACCGCTTTACACCTTTTGATCAGCAGGTCTGTCAAATGGCTGCCGGTGAGCTGCAGCGTGGGGCTGTACTGCTCGGCCGCAAGAATTCTTCGGTGCTACCTTTACTCGTTATGCATGCTGAGCGCATCCCGTGTCAGCCTCCACACGGAGTCAGAGAGCTAGAGAGCTATCTATTTATAGCCTGCTCACTTGCTCCCACCCACTCCCAGCCTCCCTCATTGGACAGAGCCTGCACAACAAATGAAGAAATCCTATATGCCTATTAGGATCCTACTCAGTCCTTCAGCATAAATAATGGAGGGATTTTGGTGTGGGGAGAAGAAGTGCACCTTCTTAATAATGCATGAACGTTGGGGCAACTGTGCCTCGCTCTTCCGATGAACGAGGGTGGGGTGGATGGGCATGTGACTGTATTGTGTTCAATCTATTTAGGGTATAGGGTCTCACTAGCCATCTGGCATACTGAATTTGTTTCTTTAGTAGGTTGCCCTGGGGAGTTGCTTAGCTCTCTTAAATGGAGAAGGAAGCAGTGTTGTCCTAAATCTAGTTTTCTCACATTTCCTTCTCTGGATTGCTTGTTTTTGTGGTCCTCTAAATGGAAGGGCCCCTCTCGGTCTCTCCGTGGCTGGCACCAATCTCATCAGTCATGACTTCATGCCATACAAAGGATTCCCTCACAATCAGGCCCCGTCCTTGCAGACTCGGCTCACCGTTGGTGTGCATGTCCGTTGGTGTGCACTTTAACTGCAGGTCTAGGGAATCTCATAAAGATGTGCTTACTCTGGATTATTGTACAAAGCAGCTCAGAGAGGGAGACGGTTATGGTTTTATGGCATGTCAATAAAAACGAGGTATGCGAGGGACCAAGTTATAACTGCCAAAACTTGATATTTTCCACCTTCTGCTTCTGTTCTTCATAATTTCCCTTAAACCAGCACTTGCGAATTTGTCAGGAAAATTCAGTAATGTGGTCCAGGTTTTCTTTGCAGAACTATGCGTAGTTGATAATGCAACAAAAAGGTAATTCACAATCAATATTTCACCAGTGTAGAACTAGGAGTGCCATATTTATAAAAAGAGTTAATCATCCATATATTATTTCAGTTATAAAAATATAAATGACTTTTCAGATTGACAAATAAAAAGGAACTGAAGCAAATGTTGTTAAATGTGACAGTAAATATGAAATAGATAAATAATTTTTAAATCCAAAAGTTAAATTGTATTCTTTATCTATTAGTCAATCAAGTTACAGGGGTTATGAAGTGCCTTTGTTTTTTTTATTTTGTACTGTTCTCTGAGGTCCACTTATAAAGGGATCATATGATTTTGCTAAAAAAAAAAAAAAAAACATTTTGTGTATCTGGTGTAATGCAATGTGTTTGGGTGGTTTGAGATTCAAAAAACATTATTTTCCATATACTGTACATTATTGTTGCTCTTCTCTGCCCTGCCTTTCTGAAACGTGTCAATTTTTACAAAGCTCATCGTTCTGAAAAGCGCGGTGTGCTCTGATTTGCCAGCTATCCAGTGGATTGTGATTGGCCGAATACCTCAAGCGTGTAACGGAAATGTTACACCCTTTACCAAGTTGTGATGCCGTGTCCCAGCGCGACGAGACAAAGACAATAAAACCCATTATAAATGAGACATTTGTTGCATCCAGTGAGGACATAATTACTGATTATAATGACTCATACTCTTTTTAAGCATTGCGTTGCATTGCATGACGATGTGTAAACACAACACCATGTCTGCCTTTGTGATTGTAGAAACACACTACTCTACACTGCTCAAAACCCGTGTTTAAATAGCCAGTAGCAAATTCTTTAAATATGAAAACATACTTACAGGATGTGAGTCAGAAGTGCCAGACTGTCCTTGCAAAGTTGGAATTGCCCCACTTTATAATGTGCACATTGTAGGCTGCTCTCCCAAGTTCAGGAAATAGTCCCCTGTAAAATGCGCTGCACATACTCGAATATTTGCGTTGTACTGTTCTGGAACAGTGTTGTAAATATAACTTAACCACTGATTTCTAGTTGTGTACTCATTTGGAACGCCAACAAAGTACTTACGCTTTCACAATGAAACACACAGCATGGCAGCGGATGCAACAATACTACAGTGAGAATAAAAGTTACACCTTCTTTCTTTGCGTATACATTTGGGCGCTGTTATACAAATCTCCCCACATAGACATCTGGTGGCGTGTTTGAATGAGTCAATTTAGAAAGGTGTGTATAAAGAATATCTCTTTGGGTTTGAGACTTTAATCTTTGCAACTTTACAGATCTTATATATGCACAAACAGCTTGTAACACTCCAACGGAAAACATGAAATCGCAACATATGACCCCTTTAACAGTTGTGTATGTTTGACAGCCTACAATACATCTTTCACAGATGGACGCTGCTGTGATTTAGGTCAAAAAAGAATAAACAGTACACAGTACACATCAAACGATCTGTAATAACAGACAAAGCAATAGTGACCACATAAAAATAGTAACTCACACTTGTGTGGTGCATCATTACTGTCGGATCCAATGTAGTCGGCAAAGCATTGTCTTTTTTTTCAGAAAAACCTGCATTGAATTGTGTCTTGTCTGTAAACAAATCTGCGGTAAACTGAAGTGAAAAAAGGACCAGGTTCTTACAGACATGGTCTGGAACTACATTAAAAATTAAGTAATTCAAATAAAGTTTATCGTTTGGTTTCTGTGTAGACCTCGTCGTCTACCCATTACATGCGTGAATCGATGGACGGGGCTAAACAGGCGTTTATCTTCTTCTGTGGAGGCGGTGTTTAGCCACACTATTACATCATAAAGTGACACATTCCACAACCTGTCATTTTGGCAGACTGGCTTCAATATAGGGCTGCACGGTAAATCGCATGCGATTGTCATGCGCATCTCGTCACTAAAGCCGGTTCTGTAATTTGTAGTTAATCTCCATCATGTGTGTTCAGCTGGAGCGCCAATTAATACACAAAGCCGTAAATCACTGACAAGCTACGCAATATCGCGTTCATAATCACAGATGAATCGCATTCGATTATGAACGCAATTTTGTGTAGCTTGTCAGTGATTTACCGCTCTGTGTACAGAATGTTTTTATAGCACAATGACCTCTTATATGTCAAAAGATCAAGAGATTTCTCAGTTCATGACCCTTTAAAATGCAATTCATGGGAGAGCCAAAGAATTTTCGACTGAATTTTAAAGGAATAGTTCACCCAAAAATTAACATTCTGTCATCATTTTCTGCCTTTCCAGTGAAAATCCAGGTAACCAAAACTTTGCTGCATTGTGTAATTATGCAAAAATCAAAGTACAGAGAGTAGGAGACAGCTGAAAGTGCTTCTGTCATTTGCACAGTCAAATTAATCCACCAACGGTAAACTGTGGTGAGGAGAGTTGTGATAACAGAGTAAACCTGAGAATGAGTTTGACAATCAGTATGCGCGAAACTTACAAATATCTGCAGGATATTTAAACCATATGAAAATGACTGCAACCGATCACAAAAAGTCATTTTTATGAGTCAGGACAAAGGAAAGGGAATCTCGGCTAGGTTAAATAAAAATGTTTCATGTAATGATGTGTATATATATGCTCCAATTTGATTAGGGCAAACACAGCATACATATCTTTATTGTGGACTTTGTATTTTCCCCATTTTGTTAAAATTTTTTGTTTTATCAGCAGATGAAGGTTTTTGTGAATAGTCCAGTATATCATATTTGAGAAACATAGCGTGATTCATAAAGCAGGATTTCAAGCTGTCTGTGTATGTTTTTTATGTAGCAAGGGTCAACATCAACCAATCAGATTGCTCTCCACTCAAGCCTCGCCTTCCATCCAGATGTCACCACAGGCCTGAACAGCTGTACCGATGACTATAGGCTGGGTGTGTAACGTGTTCAATTCAGCAATTCTCTGAATTAAAGCAAACCTCATCGGTGAGGTAATGCAACTGTCCATTGAATACTAAAGCGATTAAAGCAAGGGCGCAGAGTATTAGTGTATAGATCCTACCGTAATACGCCAGCCCTCTTCCATGTGTCCTGTGTACTTTAATCACCTAGGAGCCAGATTTGGGAAATAAAAATGTGCAATGTTGCATTGCATCACATCACTCTTTGTGACATAACAGCAATTTGATTTGCAGGGCCTTGTACTTTCACCATGACTTAGAGACTGATCAGCTTGCCAGTCCAGCAACATGCTGCACTGCGGATGACTCAGCCACAGCTGTTGCCATGGAAACCAGCCTCCTTTGCAATCAGTCTCTTAGTAACAGTGTTGTTGCCAAGTAACCGTATGTGAGAGTGTGTGTGTGTGTGTTTGTGTTTATTGAGTTACATTCAGATTTCTATGTGAGGGCTTGTGAATCACTGCGTCGCCATTATTGCCCGCTCCAATCGCTCTGAAGACCTCTGCTTGACGTAACAAACACATAAACAAAGCGCTGTTGCACAAATAGAAAAAAAAAATCATATGACTATCAGCTAAACAGAGAGTTTGGACCACTTCAGGGATAAAAAAAAGTATTAATTTAACTACAAATAATATTTAGAGTTGGCCGTAATATGTAATCATTGAAAACAAATGCAGATGTGGTTTTGTTTGTTTGTTATCACAATAATTTAGCAAAAACTAAATATAGTTAAAATGCTAAGTTTTCTAATTATTGATTCTAAGGCCATATCCACACACTAATACATTTTTGTTTGAAAACGCATCTTTTTCTGTCAGTTTTGGCCTTCCGTCCATGCTGAGACTGCCCTGTCTACACTAGCTCGTTTTTCATTTTAAAACACTGTTTGAAAATAAAAACGATTGTCGTCTACACTGGCATTTTTGCTGTATTTCAGAAACAATCTGAGGGGCCAAAAACAGGAAACTTTTTTATGCATTTTGCCTGTTCGGTTACACAACTACAGCATTTTGGGGAATGAAAATGCATAACTTACGCATAAAATGGTGACGTCATGTGCGTGCGTAGTAATGTGTTAGGTATGTAGTCATGCACATTACGTGTTGATTTTACTTCCCTACAGGTACTGTTTACTAACAAGGTGACAGCGCCAACTAATAGCCTGGCATACGTAATACAGCGTTTTTGGCAGATATGTGTAAACACAATGCAACAACTTTTCCGTTTTTAACTACATCATTGTCGTGTAAACGTAGCCTCAGTCCACACTACACAACACACTACACAAAAACACATGTCATATCACCATTCATAATGAGCATGATGTTATTGTTTATACGGTTGTCAAGGATAAGCAGAGCGAATGTGTGGGCAGCCACGCCATCGTTTTCAAAAGTGTCCGTTTGGCCCGTTTACACTAAAACGCAACCCGGAGTTTGCAAACAAAAACGTGGTCTGCAGCATTTTCGAAAGTCTCTGTTTTCAAGGGTCGAAATAATGTAAATGACAGTCATAACCATAGCAAAAGTTATTAGTTTTAAAGTAAAACAGACTACAGTAAACGTAGCCTAAGACAACAGTTAACAAAAAAGTACTGTAACACTAAATTTGCTATTAGATCTTAGGTCCCTTATGCATAAGGCAATGGTGACATCAGAACAGAAATATAATAATTAAAAAAAACACTGAAGCTCAAATGTGTGACTTTCTGTTTTCCAAATTTAGTGCTAAATTAAAGGGCTAGTTCACCCAAAAATGAAAATTCTGTCATTATTATCCCTCATGTCATTCAAAACCCATTAGATCTTCATTCATCTTTGTAACACAAATTAAGATATTTTTGATGAAATCCAAGAGCTTTGGAAAGGTAGTAAAGACATCGTTAAAATAGTCCATGTGACCATCATGAACATATGCTGAAGTCGTTATTTTTGTTTTCTTTGCACACAAAAAGTATTCTCGTAGCTTCATAATATTACGGTTGAACTACTGATGTCACATGGACTAATTTAACAATGTCCTTACTACCTTTCTGGGCCTTGAACATGTCAGTTGTGTTGCTGTCTATGCAGGGTCAGAAAGCTCTCAGATTTCATCAAAAATATTGAAGTGTTCTGAAGATGATGAAGGTCTTACAGGTTTGGAGCGACATGAGGGTGAGTAATGCCAGAATTTTCATTTTTGGTTGAGCTATCCCTTTAAATCTGCCTAAACTTTCATTTTAGATGAACTATAGATGATACATATTGTCACTATCCACAATACACATTGTTGCATTTTTGTATTGCACAACCCCTAGCTGTCTGCATTTTCAGATTAGTTTTTTTTATCCAGAGTTTGGTGTTGTCGTGACAATTCGTTGTCTATGGAACCGAGCAACTGGATTCAAATGTGTCGATAAATGCACTCAATGTCAAGCAGCGCCTCAAAATGATGTTAACAACGTAAATAAACACTTTTTGTGTAGGGATTGAGAGGGTGGCAATTAACAGGCGATGTACAGCATGAGGGGTTGAATAAGGATGAGATGCGGGGCCCCTGCTCAACAGACAATGCAGATCTCTCAGCACTCGGTTGTTCATTCATACCGGCTGCAGCAGCCCACCCACAAGCCGCTCCACCTACAACAGGAGCCCCTCTCCAGCTTGATTGACGTCATTGCTGACGCACAGGGCCCGGAGTGGCCCGCAGATCAAAGGCAGCCACGCGCAAGCCTGAAAAGGAAGTATTTTTAGCTGGCACTGAGAGGGGGGATGGAGGGGGTAGCGACTGGTCTTTGTCTAGCCCCCTTAAACAGCATATGCAGCATTGTGTCTCTTTTCTCCCCTCAATCTGTCATTCCTCTCCATTCCCTTTCTGTTTTGCTCAAGGATGTCAAATCACAATCTGTACGTCTACCAGTTTGGCTTCATTTTGTCCTCAGTAACAAGTTACGGGGAAAATGTAATCCTAATGCTCTCTCACTATTTACTTCCACAGCTGCCATGTAAGGGATTTAATGCGTTTTCTGTCTGGTGTCCAAAATCGTGATGGTCACTGACATCACATAGGATGATGGTTGTGTGCAAATGCTCCTGATGGTTTATCAAAAGCCTTTAGTGTGTGTTGTATGGCTGATACACAGAGTGTTGTTTATCACCGCTGAAGCGGACAGAATGGGGACATGCTGAGAGTGTGCATTGGTGTGTCTGAATTAGTATTTGTCTACTAAATGACTACATTTTTCTGGTGTGTTCCGTATAGCTGCTCTGTCAGCATTTGCACAAGCGTGTGTGTCCATGGGGGGAAGTGAACACAACTAGAGTGCTGAACAAACTGTGGCTTTACATTAGGGGTGGGAATCATGAAGAATTTAAAGGAGAAGTCCACTTCCAGAACAAAAATTGACAGATAATGTACTCACCAGTTGTCATGTTCATGTCTTTCTTTCTTCAGGCGTAAAGAAATTATGTTTTTTGAGGGAAACATTTCAGGATTTTTCTCCATATAATGGACTGATATGGTGCCCCGAGTTTGAATTTCCAAAATGCAGTTTAAATGTGGCTTCAAACGATCTCAAATGTGGTTGTAAACGATCCCAACCAAGGAAGAAGTGTCTTATCTAGCGAAACGATCGGATATTTTTATAAACATAATACAATTTATATACTTTTTAATGTCAAACGCTCGTCTTGTCTTACTCTGCCTAAACTGTTTTTTTTTTCTGGTTTTATGACAGTTAGGGTGTCGAAAAAGTCCCATCTCATGTTTTCCCTCAACTTCAAAATCATCTTATATCGCTGTTTTACCTTTTTTGTTAAGGGTGTTTGATCTTCTTTGCATGTTCACTTTGCAAATACTGTGTCAGTACTTCTGCAGTGATGTAGGACAATTTTTAAATGATTTTTAAAGTTGAGGGAGAAAATACGACTGGAGTTTTTCGACATACCCTAACTGTCTTGAACCAGAATACACAGATTTCAGGGAGAGCAAGACAAGATGAGCGTTTGGCATTAAAAAGTATTTAAATTGTATATATATAATTTTTTTATGAAAATAACTGATCGTTTCGCTAGATAAGACTCTTCTTTTTCGGCTGGGATCCTTTACAGCTGCATTTGGGATCATTTGAAGCCGCATTTAAACTGCATTTTGTCCATTATATGGAGAAAAATGCTGAAATGTTTACCTCAAAAACCATAATTTCTTTACGCTTGAAGAAAGAAAGACATGACCATCTTGGATGAGAAGTGGACTTCTCCTTTAACGGTTGTAAGGAATAAACATTTGGCAAATATCATTTAAATTATAAATATAAAGCGATTCTTGCTAAAGGTGTCTTTTTGGAGATGGAAAAATGATTCTCAAAATTTGATCTCAAAACATACTTGAATATTCAAAAACCACAACAAACGCACAAGATGGTAATCCATGCGACCCCAATGGATGAATCAGAGGCTTCTTAAGTAAAAAAAAATAGGCTCGTCAGGGAAAAATACTAATAAATACTAATAAACCATCACTTCCAGCAGACCGTAAAAAACAGGTTCATGAGTTTAAGTGCGTTGTTGTAACTCTTGCAAGAAATGATGGTCCTTGGTGCTTCTACACCACTTTTCAGACAAATTTAACAGTTGACTGGACACAATGGTTTATATGGATGGATTACTGTAGTTCTATCATGAAAAATACTGGAAGATTTTACCATGGTGATGGATATGACAATGTTAATGTATTTGGCCTTGGTGGAACAGATCTGTTACACTGCTGCTGCTGTTAGTTATTGCTGTTGTTGTAGATTATTGCTGCTGCTGCAAAAGCAAATACAAAGCTGTGAGCATTTAAGACATACTGCTGCTGCACAAATAGGATATAATAATCCGTAGCAGATCTGTGCAGGTGGAGCTGGGGAAGGTAGAGGGTTTCAGAGGAACTATGAGCATGTGCTGCGAAGCGCTCTAGTGAATGCTAACTAGCCATTTAAATGTTGAGCAGTGAGTTCACTGCGTATGCAACATAAACCAGTCAGCATGTGCCATGTAGTTTAATGCTGTGAATATTATCCATTTGCGTTAACAACCCATCAGCCTGCGCCATCTAGAGTTTCATGACAGAACTTGGCATTTTTGCATAGTTTTTGAAGCATCAACTGTTTTTCTAAAATGTTCTTATGTGTATGTGTTTGATTCACTAAAACAATCCGGTTCTTAAGAATCATACAGGTGTGCAACTACACTAATTGTGCTGTATGTTTTGATTTTTTAGAAAGAACAATCAACGAATCAATTGTTCTTAATCGGACTGCACTGAGGTGCGTTGACCTTCCCAAAAGCATCGTTAGCTATGGTTGCTAGTTCTTTTGAGGGTATAATAATAAAAAGTTATAATAAATATGTAAATAAAATAAAAAATGTTTGACTAATAGGGGCGGTTTACTAAACTTATTGCAGTATTCCACTGTATTGCCTAGACAGATATAACATTGGAGTACTGAATAAGCCAAATACAAGTCTTCCTGATCTCACACACACACACCTGTTTACTGTAGTTACAGACACAAAATTTTACTGTTTACATTTCTAGTACAACCCCCTTTCTTTAGCTCATATATGCAAACCTCTTTTCCACATGCACTGTAATATGTTTTATATTGAATGTTAAATTTTCAAATGAAAATGGCAACATGATCGTTTTATAAAGTATGCGTATATATGTGCTTCATTTTCACTGGAGGAAACAGCTGTGGTGTGATGAGGGGTGAAATTTAAGGGGCGTTTTCATATGAAATTTAAAAGGGACTGAGGCGATCACGAATTCGTGTACAGTTTATAGAGCTGATCGCAATTTTTTTAGGGGGGGCTCAGTAGTCATTTTAAGGGGGATATAGCCTCCCTAAATGTGGCCTAGCGACGCCCATGATAAGAGCCATTCGTTTGTGAATTTTATCATGGACTCAAGTTCGCTTTCTGACAAAGCAATTCACAGTACAAATAGAATCCCATAAGCTTGACATTTTTGAATTGATTACGACATTTTAAAAGCATCCTAAAAAGAAACAGTTTAAGTGACAAATGGTTATATTTGATGAAGAAAGAAACACTTTATGAGATGGCTGAGGTAGAGTGTATTACTGCCCTGGTGAAAAAAAATAGCATATGCTGGTAGGTAGGTTTTGATGCTGTTTTAAGCTGGTCCTTAGCTGGTCAAGGACCAGCATAAACCAGAAAAGGACCAGCATATGCTGGTTTTCTCAACAGGGTGGAGTTGGAGAAACTATGTTAATAATTTTCCTCACAATTCCAGACTCTAGATTTATGTTTTGCAACCCACTCATATTGAAGAAAAACAGACAAATGTTTATGGCTATCTGAGTCCTCCTTGTGGCTGTTATAGTGGAACTACATCAAGGGTTCTTAGATAGGAGACTCTAGTGTTGTATCTCTAACATTGACCTGAGTTTTGGTTGTGTCACTAGTATCCTCAAACACCACAGTAATTCAGAGTAACTCAGAAATTCATTTTCTTTTTATTTAATATTGGTTCTACAGAAATGTCCACTTTTGGCATTAAAATGTCTTAAAATGTATTTCTTTTCTAACATTTAACATTAGATTAGATTTTGCGTTTATGAATACATATAAATGAGAGCTTAATGATTTTTTAAAAATCTTTTTGTACCTTTTTTGTCGCTGGTGTTACCTTCTTTGGCAATATTAAATGTTTTTATTAAAAATTATTTAAATATTATAAAACCTGTTTTTGACCTCAAAATAAAGCACTTTCCCTCTGTACATGCGGTTTTGTGATGCTTGGAATTCTACAATTAATTTAAAAGCAAATATTGCCACATTAATGGCTCAAGAAGGTGTAATTGTTCAAATAACATATTGTTTTACTTTAAAATATAAATAAATTGTAACCCTAAAGTGTTTTAAAGGCTAGGGACAGAAAAATTTATATTTCCATAAAATTAAACTATACTAAGGCTATACATCTATACTTCAGACAGTAAAGCCATATTACTTTTGAATGCATCTATCATAGAACCATATTCATGTACCATTTTATTTACATGCTACTTATTATACATAATTCATTACACAGTGGTCCACTTTAGAACTAGCATAATACTGGTTGTTATAGTTCCAAATTATTTTGCTTGATTTTATTTTCATGTTATAGATTTATTTATTTATTTGCTACTGATTCATCACTAAGTGGAAATTTAATTTAATTATACAACTAAAATGTAGCAAATTTTAAAGAAATACCTAGCAAAACCTACCCCTAAGTGCTTTACAGACCTAAAGTAACCCCGCTTTCTCTTACATAAAGTGACGTAATGCTTTTATATGGATTGTTTGGCAGTAGATGGCAGCAGAGGTAAAGCTTTCTCTTTAAATAGTTGAACATATTAACTTGCAGTTGTTACTTAGGGTTTTTCATAGTAATTCGTGTTTGAATTTGTTTAATTTTTTCATAATTTCATATTATATTTATACAGTATAATATTATTTTATATTTATAGCCTATACAATATTTAGCATTGTTTTCCCCTGCTATCTCAATCAGAACAAGTTGCAGCCCACCTGTTGAGAACTACTTTAACATTTCATGCCAGTGTAGCTTAATGATGAAAGTTGATGAGGAGTACCACTCCAGCAATCCAAATTCAAAAGAGTTACAGATCTATTCCTGACAGTGCTCCCGCCAGGATGTTATAGTTCCTCCAGAGGGCAGAAAACTGCAGATGAAGAAAATCATGATTTATTGTTTATATAAACAGCCTTAAAGAATATACAGCCCTGAGCCTTCTGAGAGTCTGCTTGGGAATCTGATGGCTTGTGTGCAATATGGATCAATGGATGTTTTGGTGTCAGCTTGTGACAGAATCCCTTGTGAGACTTCAGCATCAAACAAGAGGCTCTTCAAAGAGATGTTTGTTTTGCCATGTCCCAATACTCTGCTCTGTAAACCAAGATCCATCTTCTGAAGCATAGAGAAGAATTAAGGTGACAGGAAATGGTATGTGATTTACAACAAAAGTGGTTGGTGTTTAGGCTTTCAGACGTTCGTCTTACTGTGTGGTCGAAACAAGGAGTGTCCACAGTAATATGACTTTGTGAATGTATAAATGTCTAATGAAAGGAAAAAGAATAAACCACAACACAAGAGGCATATGGTTAATGACAGTAAAAGAAAAAATATGAACCCACAGGAGTGCTCTTCCTGCTGGATATTGAGCACATTCATTACACTGCCCAGCTGTTTCTGCAGAACCGTCTATATCATCATCATGACATTAGCCTTCTCTGAGGGAGTATGGAAATCTGAGATCGGTGAAAAAAAGGTGTGAGACAAAATTAGTTTAATTGTTGCTCTTCTTATCCATCATAAACACAATTATATATTCTCCCTAGTCCTCAAGCTGTTAAACTGTACTGTTAAGTTTGCAGAATTAGCGTTTTTTTAAACCCACGGGTTTCTTCTGAAATTTCTGCTTTTAATGATTGCAGCTTTTAGTTTAGTTTGAATAAATTGCATAAGATTTTTTAAAGATAAAATTTAGTCATTCATCAAATATGAGTTTGATTTTACATGCTTGTCAAAAAACAACCATTATAGCAACTTAAGTTTTTAAAATGGCTTCAAAATTGATCAACATTTAAAGCCTGCAGTTAAGATTGCATTTTGTTTTAGAAGTCTCTTTAAGTAATGTTTTATTCCTATCTAAAACTAATTTTAAAAACTTAACAGGAAAATTCCATAGTGAATATAATCGACATCATCGCTGAAGTAATTATTTGTTTATGTTTTGCAGGCTTACACTGACACCTAGTGGCATTAAGTGCAGCATCAGACAGCATTGACTAGTCATGTGATCTCAACATGGTATCCCCCATGAGTTGATCTACCTGCCAATGTCAATTTATATAGGACGGACGTCTTCATTTCGAGTGAGTTTACATGGTTTTACAGAAAGGTTAGAATGATTGTATTAAGTATTACATTTTCAACTGCAGATCATTGGATGCTCTTGCATATTTACAAAAACAATTACCTAGCAAGTGAATAGAAAACTATCAAAAATATACAATGTAATGTTACAATGCAAGTTTACTCAAACACCAGTAGCTGTACTCTTTATACCGATGTCTTTCATGTAAATTATGCTGAATGAGTTCATAAATTCACTACTGTTCAAAAGTTTCAGGTGGCTGTAAGAGTTTTTTAAAATATTTTAAAGTGCCCCTATTATGCCATTTTAAAGGTTGATAATATTGTTTTAATAGACTCCCAAAACAGGTTTACATGTATGCAAGGTCAAAAAACACTTCAGTTTTCTCCAAAAATAGATTTAATTTTACCCCATTTCTAAATGATTCATAAACGACTCGCACGAAGCAGTTCGAAGAATCAGTCTCTCTAAACCCCTCCTTTCCGTGAGCCTACACTGCTGTGATTGGTCAGATGGCGCAGTCCTTTATGATTGGTCTACCGCGTACAGCGTGTCGGAAAACGAAACGCCCATTGCCATAACAATTCCAGCCAGAGTCTGATGATGAAACGGCTGAAGTGGCTGAAAGACAAGTTAGCACGGTCTGCCGGGGAAAGTGCTCGAAATTTGCTTATGTAAGCGAACCGGGCCCACCTCTATGTTGTAAACTTCAACATTGTATAATGCATTAAGCGGCTTTCACACCAAACGCGGAAAGAGCTGCGCTGCCGCTGGGTTCAGTGCAGCCCTGCAGAGCGCAGCGGCAAAAGTTAATTTGAACAACTTATTTGAACTTTGTCCGCGGCCTGCGCGCTCCGCTGCGCGTCCGCTTTGGTCGAGACCGAAACAAGCCGTCCTCGCAGGGCGGAAGGCATTGAAATGAATGGGTTTCATAGCACAGCGCTTTCCGCATTCGGGTGTGAAAGCCGCTTCGTGCGCCATCCTTCATCATTACTCCAACTAATGAGACAGACAGACAGTCAAGCTGCATCAATCACAAATTGTCAGACTATTGTCAGACTACAGTGGGTCCACAGCTGAACAACAGAACTACACAAGCGTGATTTAGCCGGCTAGCATGACATGTGCAGGGTTGTTACACAACATAACATACACAACTACGTATTTTGAAAGATCGCCAGAAAACACAATCTTTGTAGATTCATCATCTTTTGGAAGTGAATATAAAACAGTTTTACTCACAGCGTAGGATACAGCGTCTTCCGTATAATGTACTGTAAATTTCCATGTGACCTAAACCCCATGGAAATGTATGGGCGGATAAGTTGTTCGCGACGTAGAACGTGGGCGGACATTATGCAAATGTGTTACTTCGTGACGTGTGGCCGTAACAGAAAAAGATTCGAAATCCTGACGACTCGTTTAGGCAAATGTGAGCCGACTCTTTTTTTTGATAGACAATAACTTTATTTATCGTGCACTGTCGGCTTCACAACTTTGCAGATAGTTTATGTTCACATACAGCTACATGACACACTGCATGAAAGGACGTATTTGAAAAGGCATAATAGGAGCACTTTAAAATGTAATTTATTCCTGTGATGTCAAAGCTGAATTTTCAGCATCATTACTCCAGTTTCACTGTCACATGATCCTTCAGAAATCAGTCTAATATGCTGATTTGATGTTTAAGACATATTTTTTTATAACCAGTGTTGACCAACTTTTGAATGGTAGTGTATTTCATATCAATACTGTGATGTGCACTTTTAAAGACCGTATCTCATTCGCCATGTGAGAATATTAAGATGTACACTGTTCATCAGGCATTCAAATATCACATTTTGGCTCTTACTTTAAGTGTGTTTGGTCTCTAGATCAAGCCAGTGGTTTAGTTAAAAGCTCCTCTGATGGATTTGATGCCCCAGCCAAGGTAATTGAACGGTAATTAAGGTGGACGTGTTTTGCGGTGGGCCTGGCCTCACCTGGCAAACTAGGTCATTAGAGAGGACAATATGGCATGGCAGATGTTTCACCTGTCAGAGGGGTTCAGTCTATGCCAGACTCCCAAACAGCCCTGTAAAAGGTGAGAGAAATATCTCAGACTGGCAGTTAGTAAAATCCATTATATTTGTCTGCCCTCCATAGCTCAGAGCAACAAAGCCTAATGAGAATTGACCAATGTGAATTGATTGATATCGTTGTGGAGACCCCACATTATTTATTAAGCTGTAATCAACCTCCCCATATGCACAATTTGATTATCGCTAATCACGTAAGTGAGTGTTTCTTTTTTTACATGGAGACCAGTGGACTGCATGTATCAGTTGCTTGGAAAATCACTACAGTGCTTTATGAAAGGATTGTGACATTTTTTTTAAACTCTTTATTAGGTAGCTTTCTTGGAAAAATGTTTACATAATTGCTTATGAAAAGACAGTTAGGGATTGGAGAGAACAGCAAATGACTGTAGATAGTCAACCATCATTCAGTAAGAATTAAAAGTATTGTTTGTAGAGTTTTATATGTAAACACATTGTACACCCCTCACATTTCAGTATAGTATATCTTCTCAAGGGACAATACTATAGAAATTAAACTTGGAGTAGTCAATGTCCCCTGAAAATAACTCAACATTCAGCCATTACTGTCAAAATAGCTGGCAACAAAAGTGAGTACACCCTAAGTGATAACAGCAGTATGTCATTTAACCATGCAAAGCCACACGTCCTATTCATCATGTTCATGTTTTTGTCTGCTTGACAGGACCATTCAAAGTTGTGTATCTTGTATTAGAGCAGTTAAAATTTGGTGCTTTGAGTACAATTCTCTCATACTGACCACTGGATGTTTAACAAGGCACCTCATGGCAAAGAACTCTCTGAAGATTTGAGAATTAGAATTGTTGCTCTCCACAAAGATGGCCTAGGCTATAAGAGGTTCAGTAACAACCTGAAACTGAGTTACAGTATTGAGGCCAGGGTCATACAGAGGTTTTCCAAGACGGGTTACATTCAGAATAGGCCTCGCAAGGGTCGATCATCGAAGCTGAGTGCTCATTCTGTGCGTCAGGTGCAGAATCTGGCTTCAAAAAACAGATGCATGAGTGCTGCCAGCATTGCTTTAGAGGTTGCAGAAGTACAAGGTTCACTTGTCAGTGCTCAGATCATACGCTGCACACTGCAATAAGTCAATTTGCATTGGCGTCATCCGAGAAGGAAGCCTCTTCTGAAGCTGCCTTACAAGAAAGCTCGCAAACAGTTTGCTGAAGACAACCGGTCCAAGAGCATGAATTGCTGGAGCCATGTTCTATAGTCTGATGAGACTAAGATAAACTTGTTTGGCTCAGATGGTGATGCCCTGATGAGGAGTACCAAGAAAATTGTGTCTCTCCTACAGTCAAGCATGGTGGTGGTAGCATCATGGTCTGGGGCTGCATGAGTGCTGCTGGTACTGGGGAGCTGCGGTTCATTGAGGGAAACATGGATTCCATTATGTACTGTACATTTCTGAAGCAGAAAATGATGCCTTCCCTTTAGAAACTTGGCCGAACAGCAGTTTTCCAACATGATAATGACCGCAAACACACCATTAAAATGACAATTGCCTTGCTGAGGAAGGTGCAGGTGAAGGTGATCTGACCTGAACCCTATTGAGCACCTATGGGGCATCCTCAAGCAGAAGGTGGAGAAGCATCCAGCAGCTCTCATTATAGAGGATTTGAAGAGGATCCCAGCAACAACCTGTGCAGCTCTGGTGAATTCCATGCCCAGAATGATTAAGGCAGTGCTAGATAACAATGGTTTGACACAAAATATTTTGACAAAATATCACTTTGGACACAGTTTTGACAAGTTCACTTAGGGTGTACTCACTTTTGTTGCCAGCTGTTTTGACAATAATGGCTGTATGGTGAGTTATTTTTAGGGGACAGTAAATTGCACATCGACTACTCTAGAATATATCCAAGTTTCATTTCTATAGTATTGTCCCTTGAGAAGATATACTATACAGAAATGTGAGAGACTGTATGTATCACAGAATGACACACATAATGTGATTTGCACTGGTAGCATGATGATAAAATGATCACACAAATGATTAAAATGTTCTGGAAATATTCAGCCCTGACAAATGACTGCTACCATTTGCATTGGTGCAGCACATTGCATGGAAGCTGTGCAAATGAACTGTGTAAAAGTGCTTTCTATTGAGTGCATTAGATTAGCTGCGTACATTGGTACATTATAGCTGGTGCTGTGAAAGCCGTAGTTATATGGCAGGGTACGTTCTGCGTATCAGTTATATAAATGAGAATGTGTCAGAATATAATGGTCACAGAATGTAAACACCATGTGATACAAGCCACATTTTGATGTACAATTGCAGGAGCAGAAATCAGTTGAAGAAACATTCTTGTTTTATGTGTAATGGTTTTTCTCTGTAAACATGCACGCTAGATAGATGCCATTGATTGGTTTCAATGTCTCACATGAGACAAAGTGTTCTAAAAACATTAAATGTTTAAACTTAAAGGGGTCATCGGATGGCCATTTTCCATGAGTTGATATGATTCCTTAGGGTCTTGAAAAGTCTGTAATATACTTTGATTAAAATTTCTCAATGGTAGTGTAAAACAACACCCATTTTACTTTACTTCAAAAACAGCTCTGTTCAGAGCAAGGCGATTTGCAAAGATTCATTAAAAAAAACCTTATACTTACTTCTTCTGCAGGTGAAGCTGGATCACAAATGATTTGCGTGAACATACATGCATTTAGGTAAATCAGGATGCGCATTCCTTTCAAAAACGAAAGTAATCCTCTGTGGCTTCAGAGTAGATCGTGAGTAGATGGCGACTGCTATGATCATTATTACATCCAACAACGAAACACCTCAATCGGTTAGGAGACATTCTTGTCTTCCCCTGCTCCGGCATCGAAACAATGGCAGACTGTTTACAGCTCACTCAGTGCAGGTCTATGACTAAACACCTAAATAATAAAAACTCCTTAGATCTTTCGTTATTTTTCATTTCATTTCATTAAAAGCAAACTCATTCTGTGAAAGGCTTTGTAAATTTTGTTCACACCAATACAACAAATTCCTCTTGATTTGCACATACGCTGTTCAGACCAATAAAAATAAGTAAGGCCGCGTGTCCACCAAAGCTGGCGTGTTTTTTCAGTTGTTCTCAATGGGAGTGCTGCATTTTTTAAACCCCAGGAGCGTGCCGAGCGCTGAATGTCTTTTTTTTTTGCTGAGTGCTGAACATTTGTCCGTTTTCGGAGCTTAACCTTGTTGCAAATGTCTGTGTGTCTTCTGCCTCTCTGGGCTAGAGACTCAGAACTTGGTCAATCTGCTTTGTCTCTCTAGGATGGAGACTCAGGATGCTGCAGCAGTTGTTGTCTCGCTGGACGAAGACTCTGAGCGCAGATTATCTCTTTCCTCGCAGGCTGGAGGCTCAGAACGTGGTCGTATCTGTTGCTGCCTCAAAAGCTGGAGACTTGGACTTCGTATCTGTTAGTGTCTCACCTTTGCAGGCCGGAGACTCAGAACGGAGGTGTTTCTGCTATTGTCTCACCCTGACGGGCGGCAGACTCAGAACGTTGGTGTTCTGTTTGTGTCTCTTAGACATGCCAGAGACTCAGAACGTTGTTTGTCCTGTTGCAGTCTCTTCCCTTAAAGGAACGGCAGACTCAGAACAAGGAGTGTCTTTTGGAAGGGTACCTTTATCCCTTTCCGATGAGGAGGAGATTGTAATTTGGCACTTCTCCATTTCCATGCTGTGATTGGCTGGTTCCATCAGAGTGGGGGACACGTGGTGGTCCACCCTTCTTTCCTCCTGTGGAATTTATTTGCATAGTCCAAACACAAAGCTAGAAAAGTGTCACTAAAGGTTTACCGGTGCATTTATCACTTTCCAAACCATAACCAGAATGCATTTGGCAGTGTTACGAACACATTAAGTCCAAACATGATGGGAAAAGATTGAACTGTCATGCATGCATTCATTTGTCCATTAACAGCTAAGTTTGTGTAAGGTGTTGCACTACACATTGCTGTCACAAGGAATACTTATTTCTCTGAATAAGTATAAGATGTGTGTGTTGTAGTGTGCATCAGTTTTAAGGTTTGAAAACAGTTATGAATGGATTTGGATGGATCTCCATGATCTCTCTTAGTTTCACCAACTGCTGCTGCATCCGGAGGTCCTAAGGAATTTTTATGGTCGGTCACAGGCCAAACCCTTAGGAATCAGTCTCAAGGTGGGTGAAGGGCACAAACTGCATTTTGACCAATAGGAAGTTCTGTCTTTCCCGGGCTTTGTACCAAAGGTGGTCTTCTTGTGCTCTAAGAGAGGTCTGGCTGTTGTCCTGGCATCTTTATCTGATGGCGTTGGACAGTTTGTTTATGTTAGTTCACCAAGATCCAATCAAAATGTAGCAAACCTATGTATTGTGGTCAGGGAGGGCCCCTGCCATAAACTGGGCCCTGGAATGTGCTGTCCACTACAGCCGTTACTTCAACGGATATTCCATATCATAGCAACCTCAGCGTCTCAATGAGAAAAAAAAAATGCTGCGCTCTCAAGTGCTCACAGTTGGGCATTTTCAGCAGAGTGCCTGCCATTTTCAGCTGGCAAAAAACGCTTGGTGGACACGGAGCCTAAATGGCAGACGGTCTAAATTAAAATTCAGTCTTTAACAGTAAGTGGCACTTACAGAATATCAGAAATACTGAGAAATACCCCACTCTGTTTGTAGATGTGCAGTTTAATTCTGCTGTGACTTGGCAACATAGCCCCTTTCACACACACTCTAAACCCGGTTAAGTTGAATTTACTTAAAAAAACTTAAGGAAACTGGTTGCCCTAAAATATTTAAGTAACGTTTACTGGAAAACTTGAAGTAATCATTACTTAAATATAAGAGTCATTTTAACAACCATTTTAAGATGAATTTACTTAATGCTTTTAATTTATCTAATTACTCCATTCCTCTAATAGCTACTCACTGACTCCCAGAGTGCATTGCGACGTGAATAAATTATGCAATTGCTTTGCTTTACTGTTGTTGTTTGTATTTGCCAATTTCATTTGCTGTCTTGTGTCAGTAGTAGCACAACAAAAAACAAACAAACAAAAAAAGCTCATAAAATGGTTATTGATACAGTTAATAAAAATAAATAAAATTGAGTTGTTACCATTGTTGTGATTCACATGCTGAATGTTGAAGTCTGTGTGTGACTCACGCACATTACCCCAAATATTAAAAGATTGTATCGACACAGTTACAAGCTTCTTGTAGTGTTTATAAAAAAAAAGAAATACAGTAAAATTGTAAAAAATCGTTAAACAACATGAAAAATATGCAACCTAATGATTTAATTAGAATGTAGGTCACCTTCTAAAAGTAACCTATTTATGACTTTTCTTTTTTTGAAATCAAAGAACTCTGATTTCATGTTGCATTACTGCAACAATAGAAAGAAAGCTATAGTAATATAAACAAAGTTCCAAATGCCCAACCAAAAGTAACACTATTCACTATAATGGTGAGTATTAAAAAAAAAAAAAAATGTGATGTTCTCTCAAATATTTCAGTTGTATTGAAAATTCAACATTCAAGATGACTTTGGGAAATGAGTGAATTCAAGTAGTGAAAGAAAGATGTGAGTGAAAAGTCTACTAAAAATTGCCCCATCTCAAAAACTTTTTCTTCTTCTTCTGTTGTTATGTTGCACATTAGCAACATATTAGTGCACTGCTGCCTCTCACTGGTTTATTAATGTCATTGGTTTCTTTGTGGATACTTGGATATTTTAAGTAAACATCACTCAAAGCAAGTAAGTAAATTGTTTTATTTGCCTTGAAAGTAGCTGTAACTTAATAAAACCTAGTAAGTATAGTAACTAAGTAAAGATAACTAATTGTAACTAAGTAAGGTAAACTATTGGGTTTTACAGTGCATAAAGATTTTACTGGTAAATTAAGAGATCATGTGTGAACAGGACCTTTTCATAAATACCGGTAAATTCTTTCAGGGAATTTACTGGTATGAGAAGTTGTAACATTATCAGTAAATTACTGGTAATGTGCTTTGTGTGAATGCAGAATGAAGATTACTGGTATGAGTAGGTAGAACGCGCTGACGAATGAAGTCTGCTTTGGTCCAAACTGGCCAATCATAACGTTCTAACGGAGATGATGTGAATACTCTGAGCTTTTTATAAAGCTCCACTGCTTTTTTACTAGTTGTAAATATGCATTAGATGTACATCTTTGACCATTGCACCTCCTCTCACAGCTTTTTCAATGTGTCGTGCTTAAGACCCAGCTTTCTTTTCCATTCATCAGCGCTGCGGCTCTGCAGTTGGATACTATTATGTGCAACTCCTATTTATAAGAGCAAAAACATGTTTTGTTTGATCACCCCCTTATACCTGTCACTCAAAAATGTTGTGAAATTAGACAGATAGTGAAACTAAATTGCTTCTACTCATATGGGCAAATGAAGACAACGGTGCAGCTTTTTAAGATAATTTCCGATGACTGCCATCAGAGAATTTACGGAAATTTTGGTGCTGGTCTCCTACCAGTAAAAAGCCATTGCCTGTGTGAACAGCATATTTGTGTATGTACCGGTAAAGTCATGCTGGTAATTTTACAGCAATTTACCGGGATTGCTGTGTGAAAGTGGCTATTGTCTCCAAAATCTTACTCAATTTGAACTGTTTACAGAACTGTTTTATAAAAAAAAAAATAAAAAAATCACACAGTAAGAAGAAAAACAGTGGCAAGGAATGGCGCAAAGGAAAGAAACACCATCAGGGCTTGTCCAGTCTAGTTAGGCAGATTTTAGACACAAGCACCCGAACCATCTGTAGCTCTTCAGGATTAATCAATCCATTGATCTAATTGACGAAGAATTCCGGTGAGTGTGTCACTGAGACCACCGTTAACAAATGACAAATGGACTGGGGTGTCATCAGTTCCAATTTAGATGACTGAGTCAAAATTAATCTCACAATGTGACTCCACAACACATTTCTTATGAGGGGGTTTAATTCATGTAAATAAAGCTATCGATTGCCGGCTTCTAAAGATAGAAATTAGCTTGAATCATTGCAGTAGTGTAGAGTGCACTCTAATTTTTACAAAGCACCAATTTTTTTTCCCTAGATGGAGGTTTTTATAGCATCAGTTTTTTTTTTAAGTTACACATGACATGAATTTACACAGAATTTCAAAAGCTTTTGGTAAGAGACATCTCCTCCACCATATATTGTAGACTAATTAGATTTATTTACATTTGCTGTGCCCTTGAACACACTGCTGGATGCGAATCAATCTTGCAGTATTTGTCTTAAAGAGAACATGCAGCTCTTTTGGCATTATTCACCAGGTCAAACATGCATTTTATTAGAATAAAGAAAGATCTTGTCAAGGTTTTTTTAAATCAGCCACACGTATAGTGGCTTTACTTTTTTTTTTTGGCTTGAGCAAATCAGGTACAGCTACTAAGCCTACTGAATATGAATTTTAATCATGCTTAGTTTTTTTTTCCTGTAAATATGTTTTTATATGATTCACGTTGTATAATTTCATACGAAATCAACACCTTATAAAATGGTAACGTATTCCTGGGAGTTTGGGTTGGATGAAATGACATACTTGCACAATTATTGTTGCAAATTTTTATTTAAGTCACTGTTAGGAACTCTGGACGCTTTAATTATTTATTTATTATTATTATTATAGTTCAAATGTATGTGTGCCATCCTGCTACTCCAAACCACCCAGTTTATTAACTGTGCCTAATAGGGTATGCATGAATGAACAATTCCTTGAATTGGCATATTCCCAATGAACAAAAGCAATTAAATGTGAAGCGTGGTAGATGATGTCACAATGCCCTCATAAATTATTCAGCATTGTAGATGAGTATAATAAATGAATGAATGTTTCGAAAAATGGCGTAAGATTCAGAGGCAGTTCGGTTAATATCCTCCAGACTTGCACAACTATAAAACTGGCACAGATAAAATATATGCAGGTTTTTCAGACGGGCCACTCGGAAGCTGAGCTATGTGAGAGGGATACAGCCCTATTCTTTGTGACTGCTTGCATAAATCTCCCGTATCCATTAAGAAGTGGTCAGTGATGCAGTGCAAAACACGCGTCCTCCCCATGTCCGCCCACACTGTACCTCACCAGCCATCACCCCATTCAACCAAATACATCAAGTGTGTAAGTGACACTGCGGAACAAATCCCACCCACTTAAAGGACATTAAAAACTCAGACGGGTCAGTGCAAGGTGAACTACAGCTGCATATTTTCAATGTTTTTTTTTCCTCTAAGTCAATCATTTAAATGAATATTGACATAGAAGGGTGGTGGCCTTGCTATAATTCTGTAGCAGTTACATTTTCAGCAGTCAATTACTGTTGGGAAAGAGATAGATAGAGAGAGAGAGAGAGAGAGAGAGAGAGAGCAAGCTTTCATTCCAAGGCCTATTCCTGTCCTACAGATGGAGTTGTTTGATTTGACCATCCATCAAGCTCTGATAAGACCTTTGATTATTCTCCGTCTGGAGCATATGTCAGGATCTGAGAGACCAACTGAAATCCCATGATGATGGAGAGAACAGTCTATCTTACATCAAATTACAGAGCATCTTGTGTAGATAAAACGTACATGGGTGTTTCTTCAACTGCGAGTGCTTTTAGCCCTGTGGACTTTTAGAAAAGTATATTTAATCTTTCTGCTAACAGTGTCCAGCATTTCATATTTTTTTTATTTTTCACTGGCACTGTTGTCTCACTATTTAAAAAAAATTCTTTATATCATATTTTATTATTAGCTTTATTATAATTTTTAAAACTTAAATCATTGTCCCACAGTAAATTTAATGCCAAGTTCTGTCAGGAAACTCTAAATGGCGCAGACTGATGGGTCCTTAACACAAATTGATGATATTCACAGCGTTAAATTACACAGCCAATAAGCTTGTTGCTTTAAATGTAAATGGCTGGTTAGCATTCACTAGAGCAGTTTCTCTGAAACTCTCCACCTCCCCAGCTCCACCTGTATAGATCTGCCATGGGTTATTATGTGCTATTTGTGCAGCAGTAGTATGTAAATACTGCTGCCTTTCAATTATTACCGAAAAATGGCAAGCGTCAGACTGGAAGTCGTTAATTTCCAATGCAGAGAAGTGCGGGAGCTGCGTGGAGTATGCGAAAATTTCATCCGATCCGATGTCCAGTCCTGTTCTGTTCACACAGCCCGTGTGTTCCCAGAATGTGGCTGTGAGACCTGAAAATGTACAGGTGTGAGTTGTCGAATGTAGAATGCGGTTGTCACACCCGTAAATAACCGTACTGTGTGTGAACGTAACAGTATTAAGGACTCAACATACAGGACTGACAAACGTATTCTGCTGCTGTGTACGTGGCCTGCAAGCGACCGCCCGACCGGGTGTTCTACGTTCTATTCTGTTAAAAACTTTGAGTGTAAGGTTTGAATTACCAATATTTTTTCACTTTGAAGTTATTCTATAAACACTATTTCTGCAAAATGGCACTTTTGAATAATTATGGCAGAAATAATTATTTTATATTTATTGAACCTACAATGTTTTTATTATGGGGGTCATTTGTTTTGCGTGGATACATTCATACATTAATTATATTCATTAAAATCATTCATTTTACCATGGTGAATAAGCTGAGGTAACGGTTGCTTCACGGCCAATTTGTTGTTCTGTTGTTCTGTGTGAGGGAGAAATGTGACAATCGAATCCAAATATCACAGACAGTGGAAAGTGGAAAGGTGGCTTCACAGCAGTGTATCGGTGTATGTGTTGGCAGTAGTAAGTTCCTGTAGCTTGCTTTGCAGCAGCAACAGTTTTATAAAACGGATAGTTCCGGTCTGATTGGTTGAGCCGTGTTCGAAGCTGTTGTAAATGACTCTACAAACATACACCTTTGTTTACATCTGTGTGTTGCTCGGCAACTACTTCATTGCACTCACAACCATTTCTGAGGAACTACATTGTTTGGCAGAATAATAATGTTTTTATTAATATCATTACACTTTATTTTGTGAAACCTTACTACGTATATGGAATAACTGTTTTATAAAAGCAATAAGCTTAGTGAAGCCGTGGTTTACAGTGAATTTCATGCCTAATAACGCTTCTTAGCTGTTATAAATTCACTGTAAACCACAGCTTCTTGGGGCTTTAATCTACAACAACAGCAATAACCAACAGCAGCAGCAATTCAGCACCATAGCAGATCTATTCCACCAACACCAAATACATTAACATTGTAATGTCCATGATAAAATCTTCAGAGAGTTGTCATGATTTGTTGTTTTTTAAGAAAAAATGTTAAAAACAACCTCATAAATTGCCAAAAGAAACACCCACATATTTCAGTCCAAAGAATTGGTTTTAACAAAACACTCTGCTTAAAGGAATATTTCATATGATATTTAATAATAATAATAATTTAAGAATACAGAACATTAGTTTTAAGGGCAACTTGTTGCTTTTATAGACTTTAGTACATCTGTGGTCATTATAAACTTTCATTTTACATAACTCACACCATTTCTTTAATAAGTCTCTTTTTGTTTTCCTACAGAAACAACCCACGGGTCTGGAACAAGAAGGAGGTAGATAAGGACAAAATTTATAGTTTTCAAGGGAGCTATCATTTGTGGTTGCGTTACCATCCTGCAATTAGAAAATGTTTGATTTATTCAATCTGGTAACGATTCAAGCCATGTCATTGGAAATGAATGTCATTACACCACAGCTAGTATCTCTGGTTTCATGTGCAGCACGCTGCTTATTTTACGCTTATTTTCAACCTCCATTTCACCCACTGTGAGGAACATAATTTGCTATGTCTTAATTACTATTATTTGAGCAACATCGCGGGCAGGAAGCGAGAGAGATTCCTCTCATCTGCAAACGAGAATAAAGCTGGATCTCAGTCCAGTCATACCTTCAGATGCGGTCGTATCATGGCGACGGAGATGCCAATCGCTTCTGTCCGCCTAATGAAAATTACACAAATGACCCGTCCAGTGGCCGTCTCGAAACGGCCCAGCAGGTGCACCTCATAAACTCCTTCAGCTGCATTTCATTACCAACCATGACTAAACATTATGTAAATGGTGAATATATGCTCTGAAAACAATTGCGGTCTTGTACGTGGATAAAAGGAAGCCAATTTCAGACCGTTTTGGTTTCATCCTCGCTGTACAAATGAGTTTCTTTGTTTCGCGCATAATTTGCAGAACTGAAAGTTATGATACTGTAAGGAATGCCGTGAGGCGAGAGACACACTGCTGATGCACTTTAATTAGTGACGGCTTCTCCTTGATTTATCACCAAACCGTGATGAATTTCTCCTCTCCCTCTGCGCTATCTCTTGCCCCAAATGCCAGCTCATTGTGTTTCATCTCCAGGGCTGAAATTGAGCTTGTACCGCATGACCCTTCCTGTAAAACGTAATGAAAGCAGCTTTGTATTGTTTGCTTTGTAAAACTGAATGTGAAAGGAGGCTCTTTTCCATCACTGAACCATCCTGTGTCAAAGGCAGAGCAATGTAGTGTTCATTCAGATCACTCTGTGGTCTACTGTGAATCCCTTGTGCCATATGGAGATAGATGTAATTGCTTTTCACTTAAGGTGCTGATAATCTATGTCCAATAGTATGAGGGTCATCCACAGGTCAGCGGTTTACTTAAGGAACAATATTATGTGAAATAATCAGAAAAGGACAATCTGAGGCATCACAATCTTGGGGCAGATGGCAAGAAAAACCCTGCTGAAACAAACAATTCTGGATGGATGTCACCCAATGTTGCCAGATGTGTGTCACTAGGCAGCACGTCTTCAATTAAAAAGCATGTTATGGATTCTTCCCTGTAGACTTCACCCACTAGAGGAAGCAGTTCACTGATGTATGTGTTTATGAAGGCACTGTGGACCAGCAGAGCGCTAATGCATGATGTTATTTGTGTCTTGAATACAGTATGTATTGATTATCGAAAGCATTCATTAAGTGTTCTCAGGAAACATGCAGGGCTTTTTTTAGTAAGGCAGCACAAAGGGAACTCTAGAAGAGTCTGTAATAGAAATCACAGCAGAAGCTTGACTCTGTACTGTTATTAATTCAGGCTCACAGTTTGACCACACAATGGCACAATATGTTGTACCATCTGTGAAGACTCACAAATTTTCATGAAGAACTTCTTGAACATTAGTGAAGCACATTGTGTAGGTATGCAGGAGTGTGGTATATGTGTGTAATTTCCACTAACAAACAGAACTGTGAAAAATAATTACTGTTTTCAGAAATGTTTCAAACATTCTCCCCATTTAGTTCCAGTAATCGAAGGCTTTTGCACGTGCATTCTTCCGTCAATGCGAATGGATTACCATAATTAAGAAAGAGCTTCCTGAAATACTGAAATACGCAGCACTTCTGAATCTACTAACACCACTACTGAATCTAACGTCCTGAACAAAGGGCTTTAATAAGAAGGTTCTTAAAGGGGTCATCGGATGCCCATTTTCCACAAGTTGATATGATTCTTTAGGGTCTTCATGAAAAGTCTATAACATGCTTTAGTTAAAATTTCTCAGTGGTATTGTAAAACAACACCCTTTGTACCTTGTCAAAATCAGCTCTGCAAAAATCATCCTATTCTGGTCGAGGTTGCTTTAAATGTTAATGAGCTCTGCTTTTGGCCCGCCCCTCTCTTCTCTCTGTGGAGTGACGAGCCTGTTTACTTTAGCCGCATTTAGCCGCTAAACTTGCTAACTAACACATTATTAGGAAAGGCGATCGCAAAGATTCATAAAAAAACCCTTATACTCACTTCTGCTGTAAGTGAAGCTGGATCACAAATGATTCGCAGGAACATAGATGGATATATGTAGATCAGGAGGCGCATTCCCTTCACAAACAAACGTAATCCACTGCATCTTCAGCGGTTCGGATGTTGGGAGTAAATGACGACCACTATGTTCATTATTACATTCAGCAACACAACACCTCAATCGCTCAATCGGAGATATTCTTGTCTAATTTACATCCCTGCTCCGGCATCGAAACAATGGAGGTTGGACTGTTACAGCTGATCTGAGGTAAGACGCTCATGTCAATCAACTATCGTGGGAGCGGCTTCTGTGGGTGTGACGCCACACCGACAGGCATCTGAGAACGGCTCGATTTGAAAAAGGGAATATTATTTTTACAGATGAATTAAAAACCACTGCATGGATTTTTATCATTATAGGGTAGATGTGTACATACACTGCCAACACACATTAATGTTCAAACAACATGTAAAAGTGAACTTAGCATCTGATGACCCCTTTAATGAATCATAAACATACAGCACCACCAATCTAGTACATTTTCCGAATAAATGGCACTTTTGAGCTGGTTTGTCAGTTCTTGATGAATTAAATGTTACAACATGTTTTGTTTTACTATTATTTTTTAAAGGGAACTCGGGGTATTAAGACTTGTATGGCTTAATATAACATAAATGATGTCTCTTACTGAAATATGTTGTAGAAAACCCATTAAAGATTTACATTATTTTAAAAAATCCACATTGTTTTATACATATTTTTGACTATGGGGTGGGGGGCATTATTTCGATGACCACTGGTTACCTAAAAATAGCTACCTGTTGCTATTTTTACTGTAACACAACTCAGAAAATAAATTAATGAAAATAATAATACAAAGTCTTCTCTGCTTTTCTTAGTGATAAGAAGTGGAGAAGAGAATGGGAAGATGCCTGTGGATGAATAAAACTTCCTAAAGACCCATCTTTGTTCTCTCTACTTTTGCCCTGATGCCTTTGAGGCTTTTAGTAGACCACAGCTACTGAAAGTGCTTATAAATGGCAGAGACAAGAAAGGCTAGATGTAAACTTGTCATGATGCTGCGGCCACTGAAGGAGTTTCTCAGCAGATTTCACTTGATATCCAAGGGCGTTTAGACTCCTTGTGGGGAAAAAAACGACGGTACGGCATTTGGCTTAAACTTACATTTATATTCATCACCACCTGTAAGCTCTTTCAGTAGCTGCGCTCATCATATGTGACCTTGGACCACAAAACCAGTCATAATGGTCAATTTTTCGAAATTGAGATTTGTACATCATCTGAAAGCTGAATAAATAAGCTTTCCATTGATTTGATGGTTTGTTAGGATAAGACAATATTTGACCGAGAAACAACTATTTGAAAATCCAGAATCTGAGGGTGCAAAAAAATCTAAATATTGAGAAAATCGCCTTTAAAGTTGTCCAAATGAAGTTCTTAGCAATGCATATTACTAATCAAAAAATAATTTTTGATATATTTACAGTAGGAATGTTACAAAGTACAAATTACAAGGTACAAATTTTGACCCATACAATGTATTTTTGGCTATTGCTACAAATATACCCCAGCGACTTAAGACTGGTTTTGTGGTCCAGGGTCACATATTAGTATTTAATATTCTGAGTTGTGTTGCAGTAAAAATAGCAGGTAGTGCCAGTAGCTCACCGAGTGCAACCATTTGACATCATCCCCCCTCCATAGTCCAAAATATGCATAAAACAATGCAAGCCATTCAGATATTGTTTGCTTACTGGATCAATGCTGATCATTCAAACGTCACACTCATCTGACATAATGCTTCAATCCCAGTGTAGCAGAGAAGTATGTATATTTGGACACAGATGCCTGTGTGAAGTAATTATTAGTTATTAGTTATTATAGTTATTGACTAATAATAATATTTTTTTATTTTTCTTTAATTACCTTTGGATACATTGAAGCCTGTCTATCTATCTATCTATCTAAGCTAAGTCACAATATTATATATTACAATATATATACAAGTAAAATGGCACTTGTGATATATACAAATTTGCAATTATCTTGTTAGCTGAAAACATAAGAGGCTACCATTATTTATACTGAATGAAACATTGTTCATGTCCTTTTTACAAAATTAAACATTTAATATTGTGAGATGGTATAAAATGGTTCAATCTGGCACACTTTTATACTTTAATAGAAATGAAATGATTCACAAAACTACCTGTACACTACCAGTCAAAAGTGTTTGAACAGTAAAATTTTTAATGTTTTTTTTAAAGAAGTAAAAAAAAAAAATTTTTTTAAACTTCTTCTGCTCACCAAGCCTGCATTTATTTGGTCCAAAATATAGCAAAAACAATAATATTGTGAAATAGTTTTACTATTTAAAATAAATGCTTTTTATTTGAATATATTTTAAAATATAATTTATTCCTGTGACTTCAAAGCTGAATTCTTCAGTGTCACACGATCCTTCAGTAATCATTCTAGTATGCTGATTTGATGTTTCAGAATGATCCAAAGACCAGCATTTATCTGAAATAAAAAGCTTTTGTAACATTATACACTATACCATTCAAAAATGTGGGAAAGAAATGATAGAAATTAATACTTTTATTTAGCAAGGATGCTTTAAATTGATCAAAAGATGATAAAAGATTTCTATTTCAGATAAATGCTGTTCTTCTGTTCTTTCTATTCAAAGAAATCTGAAAAAAAAAAAAACTGTTTAGCTGTTTTCAATATAATAATATTAACAAATGTTTTTTGAGCAGCAAATCAGAATATTAGAATAATTTCTGAAGGATCATGTGACTGGAGTAATGATACTAAAAATTCAGCTTCATTTTAAAATATTTCAAATAAATGCAGGCTTGATGAGCAGACAAGACTTCTTTAAAAAAAACATTAAAAAACTTACTGTTCAAAAACTTTTGACTGGTAGTGCATGTTTCTAAAAAATAATAAAACAGTTGTGCTTAGTTTCCTTTATCTTCTGGTCTAAAAACAAACTTGAAAAAAGTCAAAATGACAATTTTGTACCTCTTTTATCAAATGAAAAAGACAGGATTATAGTGCATACATAGATAAATATACAATTTAGTACATTCATTAATAGATAGAATTCCATTCATTGTATGTACATTAATACGATCTTCAAAATATTACAAAAGATGAGGATTTGGGGCGGCGGAGTTTACAATCTTGTCACTGACTGCTGATAATCAAGCCAGTAATGCACGACAAAAGACAGAAACAGGCAAAATCCAAATGGCAGTAACCTTGTTTATCTAGTGGATGTTGCAACTGAAATGGACTGTGCTTCTCCTGTATTCAGCTGCAGCAGTATTGAAGGCAGGATTGAAACGGTACTCTACTCTGCTGTTTGTAACATGAAGGCATATTCAAGCAGATCTCACCAAGGGAGGAGGGCATTCACAAACTGTGTAAGACCGGTAAATACTCAGGAGCACGTCTAGCTGTCAGGGCGAGGGACCGACAGATGCTTTGATACGGCTTTAGCAGCGTGCACCGCTCATTCTTCACGGCAGTGTAAGTCACTTTGTTTTCCCACCTGCCCGTGCAGACCTCAGCTATCTGTCGGCGGAAAAAAACACTCCCTTTCCACATCATTTTATTTACAATCACTGATTTCTCTTTGCTAAGGCTCAGCATGTTACCTGCACGCCTCATTTAGTACTGCTACTCATGTTCATTTTTTACCCTCATGATGTGTATCAAAAAAGGGAATTTTAACATTTCAGTCCCTCGCATCCCAGTTCATCAGTATTCCGAGTTGTCCGGTCCGAGCAAGGCCACCTGTGCAGTACCGAGTACACGTCCTCTCAGCACTGCTCTTCTCCCAGAGACTCCGTGTTATCGCTCTGGTCCACCGGAGCGGGCGGGGAGCGCATTTTCCCACGACTGCTCCCATGGCTGCTTCCGTGGCTTGGGTAAACATCTATAGAGCTGGAAATGGACTGGACGGACCTGTCACGGAAGTAATGGAAGGCCTCCGGGTCCAGAAAGGTTTGCTCCTCACGCAGGCCTTGCTCAAAGAGCTTCCGTTTGTGTCGGAACTCAATCACCGTTTTTGTGTAGGAGTTGAGGGTGGTGACGGAGGCGGCCATGCAACAGGTAAATGAACCCCAGGCCATACTGTGAAACACACACACATGAAAAAATATGAGATTTTACATGCTATTTATTTGCAAAATATATAAACCCCCATGTCATCCAAGATGTTTATGTCTTTCTTTCTTCAGACAAAAAGAAATTAAGGTTTTTGAGGAAAAGATTCCAGGATTTTTCTCCATATAGTGGACTTCTATGGGAATACAAATTGCTGTTTCAATGCAGCTTCACGTGATCCCAGCCGAAGAATAAGGGTCTTTTCTAGAGAAACAATCAGTCATTTTCTAAAACAAAACATTTATAATCTAAATGTTTTCTAAATCTAAACATTTATATACTTATATACATTTATGTGATGGGATCTAGGAAAACCCAACACATGGTGAAATTTTACATTTTTTTGGTTTTGATACCATAAGAAAAAAAACTCTTTTTATTTTGTCCATAGCTTGAATGTAACAAAAGTTATAGCTATCTTAAGTTTGCTGATAGCTATGATTTTCAGGAATGGAATTTTGAGAAAAACGGGTTTAAAGTGAGACGGGTTACACTTTCAATTCACGGGTTTAATGAGAGCTGTCTGTCAAGTCAGACAACGGTGTCGATTTTGAAGTTGGAGGAGAATATGAGATGTGGTTGTTCGCCCTGCCCCACTTTTAGAACTGAAGTACACAGACGAAGAACTAACCACATGTGACCTGTTGTAACGGAGCGAGGGAGATGTGAAGCGGGTGGATCCAAATGCAAAGGTTTATTTGATCGAGACAGAGACATGGGCATAAACTGGCAGGGTCGAACAATAGCAAACAGGTATAGACAGGACACAAGAGTAGTCTGTGACACAGGCGAGGGTTGATCAACGACGAACGTAATCCAGGGGGCTAGGCAAAAGGGTGTTCCGATAAACATGGGAGATATCCACAGGGCAGGTGGCGAAACAAACAAAACAAGATAACCAGGTGAGAATACAAAACTCAGGAAACTAGGAACCGGCTCCGTAAAGATTGCTAACACTAGGAGAGTGCTAAACGCAACATAAACAATCCAATACTCGGCAACATGCAAGAGGAAGTCAGAGGCTTATATAGAGCATCTGACTGGGCACAGGCGACCTCTGGTGCCGGGCAGACTGGACAGGATTCATGACAAACACAATCTAGTACACTGTAAAAAAATAATTTGCTGAGTCAACTTAAAATAATTCGTAACCTGGCTGCCTTAAAATTTTAAGTTCAGTCAATTTAAAAAAAGTTTATTCAACTTGAAATGTTAAATTATGCTAAGTGACAACTTAGATATTTGATTTGAATCAACTTAAAATTTTAAGGCAGCTGGGTTACTTACCCATCTGTTCAGTTTAGCAAACACAAATATCTAAGTTGTTACTTAGTACAACTTAACATTTCAAGTTGACTAAACTTATTTTAGTTGACTGAACTTAAAATTTTAAGGCAGATGGGTAACAAATTATTTTAAGCTGACTCAACAAATTGTGTTTTTTATTTTTTACAGTGTACTTGGCAAGTAGCAAGAGAAAGTCTAAGGCTTATATAGTGTGTCTGATTGGATACAGCTGTGTGCGTGTAATCAGCACAATGGATGATGGGGAATGTAGTCCGGGGCGTGGTGCAACAGTCTGTGTAATGTGAAATGCACAGGTGACCTCTGGTGGTGGGCAGACTGAACAGGATTCATGAAACCTTTCCAACGTGATTACATAATGTGTGAAGTCACGGACAGATTGCAGAGCTAGAGCAAGATGTACATTTGTGGTTAAAAAGTATATACATTTTCCTTTTTTTACAAAATGACAGATCGTTTCACTACATAAGACCTTATTCCTCAGCTGGGATTGTGCAAAGCTGCATTGAAACTGCAAATTTGGACCTTCAACCTGCTGATCCCCATCGAAGTCCACTATTTGGAGAAAAATCCTTGAATGTTTTCCTCAAAAATCTTCATTTGTTTTCGACTGAAGAAAGAAAGAAATGAACATCTTGGATGACAAATTATCAGGAAATTGAATATGGAAGTGAACTAATCCTTTAAATTACATTAGTTAAATTATCACACTTTTTGTGTTAATAGGCCTTACTGATAATTTGGTGTGTGAGAAATCAGTACATTCATTTGGTAGATCAGAAATCCAATCATGCACTTAAGAAAGAACACAAAAACAATTCTCTTAATAAATGTGTTAAAAAACATCATTTCACTACAGAATGAGACACTAATACTTAATATGTATATATTAATCCATCATTGCTTTGAGAAAAAAAACAAACTTTTTTTCCTGTGAGCTTTATTGCCATTTCAAATATTTATCCGTGTTCAGAAACAGTTTTACCTTTATTTTCGTTTATCAGGAGTATAAAAGTTGCATTCCCCAAAATGTCTCTGTGATTTATTGACTGCAAATTACCTTTAGTTTCCAATCAGAAACCATGAGAGTTCCGTATTTGTACTTGTGAGCTGGGGAAATTAAACCTTGAAGCTAAAGCTTCAATTACTCTTTCATTTTCAGGTTCTTACCATTCAGTAAGGTAGTAAAGGTAGTACAGAAATAGAGGGGGGATAAAAAAAAAAGAAATTGGCCAGATGGCAGAGGACAAATGAAGCAATTTTAGCCTAGACTAATGGATGCCAGGCAAGCATCTGTGGTAATTCAGCCAATGTAAATACCACTTTCATGCCTGTCAGAACCCCAATGCATGTCTCTTATATCCAAGTGCCAAAATAACACAAATCATTTGCTGGGAGATCCAGTGCAGCCATTCCCTCTCTGCTCTAACAGACAGGCATGGTCCCAAAAAATTAAATGACAGAGACTCACTCCAAAAATCCACTGTAGAGCTGACACGCAACATAAAACACCAAAGGAAAAGTTTCTATTTAAGACTTACTTTACATTTTTATGAAGGCGGTAAAAGCACTTCCATCTTTATATTCACAGTAACTGGATTTTCACCAAAAAGACACTTTTTATCACTGTCTACTGATACCACTCACTGTTTTGTGTCCAATTTAGCAATCCAACTATTTGGAATTCAAGTGTTTGACCTGCAGTATCCTTCTTCTCAATTAGTGATATAAAAATGGCAGAATTTCAGAAAATATAAGCTTTTAAAAAAGCATTTTGGAAATCACAGATAAATTATTTTGACATTGCATAATAAAACTCCTGACTGCTGAAAAACATCAAAAAAAAAAAAAATCCTACATTTGCTATGCTGTAATTTTGTTTTAATTTTTTTATTTTTTTGTGGTGGAGGGGGGAGAGGGGGTACTAGGGTGATATATCGGTCAACGTGGCCTCATAGTACAGAGAGAAACTGAGGAAAACATTTTGAAGTTTAATTAGATTTTTTTCTTTATCTGTAGGTTGTCAGTTCTGTTGGTAAGAGAGCACATATATTGGAGAAAGTGAACCTGAAATGAGAAGGGTCTGCAAGAGCCAGATTCATTTGTCGCAGAATGAGGACCAGACACCCACACATCTGTGACTTCTGAGAACGTCTCGCCTCTTTGCCTTGGTAAATTATATAACACAGGATGGATGTAAAAGCACCAAGTACTGGAAAGGGACTTGGAGCAACTGCTCTAGAGAAATCCATTCAATTATTGATCTGCAACTACTAAGGGTGAAAATATACAGAGTTTGAAAATATATAGAGTTTAGTCAAGAATCGGACGTCACTACTTCATGCTACCTGAGCAAGGGCGAATGTTAAGTGAATTTTCAATGAATTTTCAACATCCACAATCAAAGCTATCAAATGACTCAAATTATGGCAGAGTCACTGTTTACTTTTACAGTGCTCTTGTCTAAATGTAATGTCCTTCCAGATAAACATTCCTTTTTTTTCTCTCTTACTGCATATCCATCAGGTTTAAGCTGATTATGCAAATTTGATTGGAAATATCAGAGACGCTTACCAGAAAGACCAGCCGTAGTCCCATGTGTGAGGCCTCCAGTCCTCTGGTCCCAAACTGACTGTGATCTGGAAAACTTGTGTGTACATCATGTGAGCCACCATTCCCAGAAGACCTGTTGAGGAATCCAAACATGCAATTGGTAATTGCTCATACCGTTAGAAATGGGTTTTCATTATTTACTCACCCTCATGTCATTCCAGACCTGTATGACTTACTTTTATTCTGGGGAACAAAGCACAGCTGTCAACTTCTGAACTGCTGAGACTGAATGATTGAGTCATGAATCACTTCCCATTCTTGACTCAATGCTCCAGTACTATGTGCACATTTTAAAAAATGTCCTTTTTCCTGTTCCACAGACAAACCGCATGGAACGAGGGTGAGTAAATTAGGACCGGTTTATGGATGTGTTTGTATATTTATGAAACTGTGTATACAGTTTACATCATAGAGATGATATAAGCATGCTTGCAATACAGATTTATAGATTTTCTCTCAGAAAAACACTCTTATTAACCTTTGATCCTTTGGATTACAAGACAAAATCCCTGCATTGTGTGCAGGTAGAACCTGTTCCCAATCACATACAGTAGGATCAGTGTGTCTGGCGTATCTACTGTCAAGGGCTCAAAAGCACCACTGTTGGTGGATGAATAAGGTGCAGTTGTTATGAAATGTGTAACTGTAAATCCTCACTTGCATAATGTTTGCTTTTTTACCCTATGTTACTTCTCCAATTTCCTCTAAATATTTTTCTTACATCTGGTTTTATAACAGATTTTACATCAGATTATCTGTTGACAGTAACAAAAATGCTTTTCAAATCAATTGAAATTCACTAATATAACAGCACATATTCATTAATATATATTTTAATTTTTAATGTAACATCCCTCATATTTTCTGGTACCTCAAACAGTTTTTGTTCATAACGTTTGGGGATTTAGGGTATGTCATGTAGCTGTCTATTCTGGCATGTGCCTAATCTGGTAAATTTTGTGCAAAAATATTGTAGTTTGATTAGACTGACAACCTGTAATGATGCCCGTGACAACTAAAGATATGGGAATATTTTTGCTTCCTTTGAAAAGTTTAAAGCCTATTTAGTTTATCTTAGCTTGTGTTTAACTGCTGTCGGCGAACCACACGAAGGCTCATCTCTGGATGAGTGATTTCACTCTCTCTCTCTCTCTAGGCTGCATTTGGAATTAAAAAGCATTAAGGCCCCAAATGAACAAGACTGTTGGGTATTCAGCAAATCAAATAATCAGAAATTCAAAAAGAAGCAGCTGTTCTGGCTTTCTGACTGCTGAGGTTTACCCACGATGCACTAGACTGCAGAGGGAGGGAGATGTAGCCTGGGGAGACCTCTGTTTTCTTCACATCATCTCATTTTCAAGTCATTGTGTCTTGAGTGTGAAATTATTGGTTAACAGATTTTCTGATTCTTAATAAAACATTAACCTTAACAACAAAAATTAACATTTGTAAATCAAGGACTTGTTTTAGGTTAATCTGCTCATAAAGTATTATTCTAGCAATAAACACACACACACACACACATACACACACACACACACACACATATATATATATATTTATATATATATATATTTTTAAATTCTCTTCTGCTCACCAAGCATGCATTTATTTGATAATATTGTGATTTTTTATTATTTATAATAATAATAATAATAATAATAATATTTAAAAATATTTATAGTTCAGTACAGTACATTTTTTAGGATTCTTTGAAAAGAAAGATACAAAGATCAGCATTCATCTGAAATAAAAAGCTTTTGTAACATTATACACTATACCATTCGAAGTATAATTATAGAAATTCTACAAATAATTTAAAAATTGTTATTTTTATTTAGCAAGGATGCTTTAAATTGATCAAAAGTTATGATAAAGACATTTATAATGTTACAAAAGATTTCTATTTCAGATAAATGCTGTTCTTCTGAACCTTCTATTCATCAATGAAATCTGAAAAAATCCTACACTTTTTTTCAACATAATAATAATAATCAATAATAATAATAATAAATGTTTTTAAGCAGCAAATCAGAATATTAGAATGATTACTGAAGGATCATGTGACTGGAGTAATGATGCTAAAAATTCTGCTTTGAAATCACAGGAATAAATTACATTTTAAAATGTATTTAAATAGAAAAGAGTCATTTTAAATAGTCAAAATATGTCAAATTTTTACTGTTTTGCTGTGCTTTGGATCAAATAAATGCAGGCTTGGTGAGCAGAAGAGACTTCTTTTAAAAAGCATTAAAAATCTTACTGTTCAAAAACTTTTGACTGCTAGTGTATATACATATAGTGAATATACATGTATATATATTAATACAATTTAAAAGAGCTGTTTTCTATTTTAATGTATTTTACAATGTAATGTAAAATGTGATGGCAAATCTGAATTTTCAGCAGCCATTACTCCTGTCTTTGGGGTCACATGATCCTTCAGAAATCAAAATTAGGTACCTTTGGTCCCATTTCCTATTATTATCAGTGCTGACAACAGTTGTGTTGCTTAATATAAATATAAAGAATATATTTATTTGAAATATATATTTTTTGTAACAATGTAAAGACTTTACTGTCACTTTAGATCAATTAAATGTGTTCTTGCCTAATACAAGTATTTCTTTCTTTCTTTAAAAAACAAATCCTACTGACCAAACTTTTTGACAGTACTGGATAACTGGAAGTGTTGCCATTTTAAAAGCTAGTCAGGTAAAACTAGAAAATGTCTCAAGAAACAGTATTTTGTTTCTTTGGTAACATAATTTAGGAGATCAGCACTATTCCTGAATCACTAACTTGGAAATGACCAGTTCTGAAAGATGGCTGAAGTTCTGCTGAGATCACAAATAATACAGCCCAAAACGTTCTTTTGTCACCATCATTTGTGACCGTGGTGAGACCGAACGGGCCGTGCGTCTTTGTATGGGTGATAAATGTAATGAAGTAATGCACGATTAGTTTCTCTAAGTGTGAGGTGGGGACAAGGGTGGAAGCTTACCTGACAGCACAGTGAAGACTGCGGCGAAGGCGTTCAGTTTGAGTCCATCGATCACGTTACTGGAGTGAAAAAGCTCCAGGCACATCAGACTGAAGCCAACGACCAGCAGCATGATGTATAGCACCTCAGACACAACTGACAGCCAAAGGACACCTGCAATACACACACACACTGGTGAGCAAAGCGCTCTGCTGTTGCTCCATAATTCTCTCTGTCGCTTTTATTCACACTGTCAGATTTGAGCGGGAATTTAACAACTCGCTCCCTGCATATAAAGTGGACATGCATTGGACACATTTTCGCACAGTTCTTCTTTACACTGACTTGAGCTGGCAAAGAGCAGATGGGTGTTTTGACTTCAGTAAGGTTACTAAGAGATAGGAGCATCTATCTATAATAAAACTGCTCTGCGCTAGAACACATTAAAAATCTGATTTAAACCCGAGAATAAACAACTTGGTAACTAACATTATTTTAAGGTGTCCTTGTTACACCTGCAGAGAGCCTCTAACACCACAGACAGGTCCCAAGAGGGGACACGAGGTCGTACAGGAGGCCTGAGCCTCAAAGCACCGCGGAGGAAACGTGTAACGAGAGGGTCCTTTCCCACGGAAAGACCACCAAGAGGGGCGTGGTAGGCCGCAATGGCCGCCACGTAGACCTTCAAGGTGGAGTGGGATAACCCTGCAGACAACCGGCTTTGCAGGAACTCCAGCACTGAGCCAACTGGGCAGTTAACTGGGTCTTGCTGGCGGTGTCCGCACCAAGAAGTGAAAAGTTTCCACTTCAAGGCGTACAGTTTCCTCGTGGAGGGAGCTCTAGATTGGAGGATGGTCTCAACAACCTCAGTTGAGAGACCGGAAGCTAAGAGGTGCGCCCCCTCAGAGGCCACACCCAAAGCTTCCACAGCTCCGGCCGGGGGTGAAGAATGGTACCCCCTGCCTGTGAGAGGAGATCTCCCCTGACGGGAATCTCCCAGGGAGAGCCGTCGAGGAGAGAAATCAGGTCCGAGAACCATACTCGGCCCGGCCAGTACGGGGCTACTAGAAGAAGGGACACCCCGTCCCGGCGCACTCTCTCTAGAACTCCCGGGAGCAGAGCGATCGGGGGAAAGGCGTACAGACGTAGCCTCGGCCACGTCTGCACCATGGCATCCAGCCCCAGGGGAGCTGGATGAACTAGAGAGTACCAGAGGGGACATTGCGTGTTCTCCCTCGTGGCAAACAGGTCCACCTGGGCTGGACCAAACACTCTCCAGATCTGCTTCACCACCTCGGGGTGAAGCATCCATTCCCCGGGCCTCGGCCCCTGTCTCGACAGGATGTCTGCTCCCAAGTTGAGATGCCCAGGAACATAAACTGCTCTCAGCGAGAGGAGTTTGCCCTGGGACCACACAAGGATCTGGTGCGCCAGCTTGTACAAGGGGCGCGAACGCAGACCTCCCTGGTGGTTGATGTAAGAGACCACCGAGGTGTTGTCGGTGCGGACCAACACATGGCGGTCTCTTAGGTCCGGGAGAAAGTGTTTCAGAGCCCGAAACACGGCCAGCATCTCCAGGCAATTTATGTGCCACGTGAGTTGGCGACCGCTCCACAGACCGCGGGCAGGGTGGCCACTCATGACCGCTCCCCAACCGGTGAGGGACGCGTCCGTCGCTAGCGTTACGCGGCGACAAGGAGCTCCCAACACCGGGCCCTGAGACAAGAACCAAGGCTTCCTCCACATGTCCAGGGCACGTAGGCAACGCCGCGTGACCCTGATCATGCGAAGTGGGTTTCCCCTCGGGGAAAACTCCTTGGTCTTGAGCCACCACTGTAGGGGTCTCATGTACAGCAGGCCAAAAGGTATCACGTTGGACGCTGCTGCCATCAGACCCAGCAGTTGCTGGAACTGCTTGACAGTGAGTGACAGGCCTTCCTTCACTCTCTTGACTGCAGTGAGGATCGACTCGATCCGAGCAGGAGACAGACGTGCCTGCATCGTGGTCGAATCCCACACCACGCCCAGATAAGTGGTCCTCTGTAATGGAGAAAGCACACTTTTCTTGGCGTTCAGTCTTAACCCCAGCGCTTTCATGTGAGCGAGAACGACATCTCGATGCCGAACTGCCTCCATCTCCGACTGAGCTAGGATCAGCCAGTCGTCGATGTAATTGAGTATGCGGATGCCCTGGAGTCGCAGAGGAGCCAGAGCTGCATCCACACACTTCGTAAAAGTGCGGGGGGAGAGTGCTAGGCCGAACGGAAGAACCCGATATTGGTAAGCTTCGCCCCTGAAAGCAAACCTCAGGAACTTCCTGTGATGAGGAAGGATGGAGACGTGGAATATGCGTCTTTTAGATCTATCGTGACAAACCAGTCCTCGGACCTGATCTGAGACACGACTTGCTTGATGGTGAGCATCTTGAACTTCAGTCTCTTGACTGAGCGGTTCAGCAGACGCAGATCTAAAATGGGACGCAGGCCCCCATCCTTCTTCGGAACAATGAAGTACCGGCTGTAGAACCCGGACTCTCTTTCGTGAGGAGGGACCACCTCGATGGCCTCCTTCCTCAGGAGAGTAGCTACTTCCTGTTCCATTACCAGACCCTGCTCGGGGCCCACCAGAGTGGGAGAGACCCCGTTGAACGGCGGAGGTGGTGCGCCGAACTGAATGCGATAACCTCGCTCTACAGTATGCAGGACCCAAGCAGACACATTGGGCAGTAGTTTCCACGCTGCCAAATGATCTACTAAGGGAACCAGCCTCTCGAGGCTGGCCTCTGGTGTTAGGGGGGCCGCTGGAACGGTGTCCTGAAACGGTTGCCCGGCAGGAAGCACCTGAACCAGCGGTCCCAGAGACCCCCGCGGGGGTGGCGAGCTCCCCAGCCCCGCTACGTTGCCGGGCGGGAAAAACTGGGGTGGATGCTCGCTGGAGACCGCTGCGCCCTGAAACACTGGCAGGGTAGGCAGGGCGATCTCCCGGGGGCACGGGGGGGACCCGGACACCGAATACTGCGGTGCTACCCGTTTCCCCCCAGATGGGGCTGCCCCCGGCGGTCCCAACCCGTCAGGACCGCTTGGTCGAGGACCTCTTCGACTGAAGCACGACCCTCAGATCGGGCTTAGCCTGGGAGGTCCTCGACCTAGAGCGTTTGACATACTGTCTCGAAATAAAAGTGGTGCTAACTTGCGACCAAAAAAGAGACAGCACAGACAAACACAGAGCGCTGCTGAAAGACAGAAGCTGACGCTCGTTCTGGCGCACGTGCTTTTATGCTTCCTGGTCAGTGACGTCACCCGCCTGTGACGTTTCGTTCTTCCATTGGTTTGATTGCACACGTGATTCAGAGCGCGGTCACGCTGAAGGCGTTCCCAAAGCGTTTCGACGCGGCTCGAGTTCCTGAAGGGGAACGATTAATTATGCATATTTACATGCAAGTAACCCTAAGACAAATCCTAATCCTAACCCTAACCATATAGTTAATTAATATTACTCAGTGCTTAAATGTATAATTACACTGTAACAAGGACACCTTAGAATAAAGTGTAAACAACGTTTTATGATTTCGAAAAATGTTAAACCGTGAAATTATATGACTTAAAATGAATAAATATTTAAGATTATGCACTATGTTGAAACGTCAGTAAAATTTTTAAGTGTTTTTGAAAGAAGACTCTTATGCTCACAATGTTCTGCTTTTATTTGATCAAAAAAACAATAATATAGTGAATATATTTTAAAATTCATGGTAAAGCTTAATTTTTTAGCGGTCATTTTTTATTATTATAAATGTTGAAAACAGTTTTGCTGCTTAATATTTCAAATTTTATTAGGATTAAAAAAAGCATTATTTGTATTAATTTGTAACGTAGCATGACATTAAAATGATTTTTAGTAAGAAACGTATTACGTTATCAAATGTAACTTAATAAAAAAACACTTTTGTAGTAATACTGTAAAATATTATTGCAATTTAAAATTGTTGTTTTCTATTTTAATATATTTTAAAATTTATGGTAAAGCTGGATTTTTTTTTGTCAGTCATTACTCCAGTCTTCAGTGTCACATGATCCTTTAGAAATCATTATAACATGTTAAATTGATGCTCAGTAAATATTTTTTGTTATTATAAATGTTAATAACGGATTTGCTACATAATATTTCTTTAAAAAAAAAAAATTAACAGTATTAAAAAACAGCATTATTTGTATTAATTTGTAACGTGTAAAAGTCACTGTTTTAACTTTTGCTAAATTTAAAATCATCCTTTCTAACTATAAGTATTAATTTCTTAAAAAGAAAATCTTACTGACCTCAAACTTTCCTTGAACTGTCATGTCTATTAAAGTAATGAATATAAACAAAGAAGAAAAAAAACAAAATAGAAGCATTTGGACTCTGTAATGGTGTTGAAAACTTCAAAAAGGAGTAAAGAAATGCATAAACACCCTCGGAGCTTATTAGAAGTCTTTCTTCTTATAAGACTTTCTCTTTAGCTGCAGTTTTAAAGAAGTGTTTAAATCACTTTTTAATCTTTATTTTATTTAAAAATTTATTTTTGAGAGATTAGGGAAACATCCAACTGTATCCATCAGACTGACTCAAGGGTGTTTCCATAACAACAATCAACTCCTCCTAATTAGCAGAATCCCCATTTGCCCCGGAGCTTCCTCAAAGGAGAACTCTGCAGAGATAGCATGGGTTGTTTTGGTCTGACAAAAACACTATTTTGCTTATTTTCAACACTCAGAGTTCACCTAACAGTCTGCTGCTACACCTGTGCTACCCATTATCCACTGTGAAATCTGGCTTCATTTGAGGTTTCCCAACGCATTCCCTCACATACGTTGAATAAAAGATGACAGACTTTGAGAGAAATGCAGGTGGGGAGTGATTAAAGCCTCTTAACCTGAAATAAGACGGCAATATGCAATATTAATGTCTGGAGTGTTTGTCTTCAATGCAGTTCAAACGCAACGGGGCACCTTTGAAAGTCCGCCCTACATTTTTCAGAGGCAACTATAAACAATGTGTCAATTTTCTAAGGGGCTCCTTGAGGCGGTCCTAGAGAAAAGCACCATTTGAGGGCTTGATATTGTCTGAGCTGTAGCGTCATTGAGAGAGGATAGAGAAAGAAGCACTATATCTTCAGTCGGCCTGACCTGAGCATAAATCAAATTTCTCCTTCTAATTTTTGCACAAACAATTTTTGACAAGACAACACTTAGATAGAGGAGTGAGTCTGAAAACACTTCAATCAAAATGCACTACCATTACTCTTCGGCTGCTTCCACGAATATCAGCAGCTTTGTGTCAAATGTGATTATCACTGGAGACCTTGAGAGTCAGTCATGACTTAAGAGATAAAAACCAGGGTCTAAAGAGAACAGGGGAATGGTGTAGTTTGCCTTGCAAATGTTCTCCCCTGAAACTGTGGCAGATGTAATTTGCAAGCAAAATTCATTTTCCTTTTTGATTGCAGAGTATTATCTCCAGATTTGTTCAAGGCGAGATGTATTATGCAGTAGTCCCCTGAACTGAAAAAAAAAATCCATATTCAAAATGATATTTCCCCTGTGAGGGCTTCGTCACAGCGAAGAAAACATCAACAATAAAGCATGCCATTAAAATGATTTTTAGTAAAGGAACGCATTACGTTATCAAATGTAGCTAAAAAAGAAAACTAAAATTTTCAGTCAATACTGGATCACACTTTTGTTTGTGGGTGTTTCTTCAACTACAAGCCCTGTGGACATTTAGAAAACTCAGTGTTTATTAGTGTTGCATACCGGTACTTAAAAAGTATGCCGATACCCTGCGTTTAAAAACGCTACGATTCCGCATTTTACTAGTACCGGTACTTTAAGAATGCATTTTAATAAGTGCCATAATTCTGCTTGTCTGTGTTAGTGAATGGCGCAGACACGCAGTTTTGTTTACTAACGTTACACACATAGTCGTGACGCTCGCTGTGTTTTCAGCCTCTGCTGCCTTAATATATGAGTACATGAACATAATCTCTAGAACTCCTCTGAGTCACTTCATGATCATTTTACCGTTTTCTTTGCGGGAAAACAATCGTCATATAATGAAGACCCTAAAGGTCTTCACAGCAACCCATCAAAATAAAAGTTCGGTTTAACTTGACAGTCAGAAATATGTTAATGTATTACTTAATGAAAAGATAGTAGTACTACTAATAATAAAAATATTATTAAAACAATGTTTAAGGAATATTTACCCAAAAAATATTTACCTGATTTTATTTACCAGAAAACTGTAAATACACAACACAGTATTTCTGAAGAAAAGAAATAAATATCCTATAATAAATTAATTATTTATAAAATCAAATTATCCTTTATAAATTCATTAGACATGCTTTTGATTATTAAAATGTAATGAAACAATTAAAATAGAATCCAGAAAATTACTGGAAAACAGAGATTGACAAACAAAACTGAATTTGAGAAAAATAATAAAATGTATTTCATAGGGCCTTAAAAATATGTTGTTTTCAATAAACTTTTAATAAATTGCTGTTAAATTCAAGTTTCATGATTTTAATTAATTAGACATGCTTTTTATTTTTATTTTTTTTATGTAACCATTAAAATTAAAATGGGAATTAAGAAAAAATAAAACAGATTTCATAGGGCCCCTCTTTATTTCATTTGTTTCTTTGTTTTATTGTAGTTGTCCTTTAGTTTTTTTTACTTGCATCTAGGTTCTCGTTATTAATAACAAAGATAAAATAACAAAAAATGACAATGTCATGATATAAATTGTTGTTGTGAAATAAAATTACTATATCATGAAATAAGATTTGGCTTTATCTTTTAAGCTAACTTAACAATATAGCAAAGATCTCTACATACCTGTAGGCTCAGTAGCTGTTCACCATAATCTGGTGTAGTGGCACAATTTATTGATTTTTTATTTTTAAAGGGGGGATGAAATGCTTTGTTTTAATAGATAAAATAACTATGATCTCCATTTGGATCATCTATTATTAAATTACTTTTCCTGTTCTGTGTTTTTCATAGTATCGGTTCAGTAGTGGTATTGTGAAATTTTATTCAGGTATCATATTGAAGTCAAAATTTTGGTAGAAATAGAAATTAGGTTTTTTTTTTTTACAGTTTTGGAAAAATAACTTTATGTAACCTAAATCCCTCCACACTTGTTTTAATTACCAGACAAAATTATGCACTGAAAATAATCCATTCACAAGCAATATTTCCTTTGACTTTTCTTTGTTTTAGATCAAGCTTAAACCTCATTTATAATAGATTTTCAAACTTTAAGATTAAAGGTCTTGGCCTGGAACAAGAATAATAGTATAAATTATACATAAAAGATATTTGAAAAGCATGGGGGAAAAAAAGTTTCCCCAGGTTAAATGTGACCTTCATAGAGAACGATGCTGAAATCTGTTAGATTTCAAATGAACCCCTGCCACATAAGCGTCTGCTGAAGAAACAGCCTCAAACTCTACTAAAGTCTGACATTGCAGAGTCCTTTTAATTATGATTATTATTACTACTACTACACACTTTTTATTCATAGAACAGTGGAAAGAAGAGAAGAAATGATAGAGAAGGAGACAGGATCAGGAAATGTCCTAAGCAGATTCAAATGTGTCAGAGTGCACATCCTAACAAGTCACAACTGTTCACCCAAAAAAGAAAATTCTGTCATTAATTATTCACCCTTATGTCATTCTAAACTCGTTAGACCTTCGTTCATCTTCAGAACACAAATGACGATATTTTTGATGAAATCCGAGAGCTTTCTGACCCTGCAAAGACAGCAACGCAACTGACACGTTCAAGACCCAGAAAGGTGGTGAAGACGTCGTTAAAATAGTCCATGTGACATCAGTGGTTCAACCGTAATGTTATGAAATTGCGAGAATACTTTTTGTGCACAAAGAAAAAATAATGACTTTATTCAACAATTACATGTGATGCTGCTGTTGCAGGAGCCGGCGTTTTTGTTTTCTTTGTGCACAAAAAGTAGCTTCAAAAAATTAAGGTTGAACCCTTGATGTCACATGGACTATTTTAACAATGTCCTTACTACCTTTCTGGGCACTGAATGTGTCAGTTGCTTTGCTGTCTATGCAGGGTCAGAAAGCTTTCAGATTTCATCAAAAATATCTGGAACGACATGAGATGAGAATCCCTTTAAAGCATATAACCTGTACTGACCTGGAGAATGTGAACATTCACTCAAACATGCATACATCAGCTAACATACCACATATCTAGCATGCATCAAATAAAAAAGCAGGGATGCTCCAAGGCTGACATAAGATATCCGTCATTTGTAAGTTTCGGTGTGTGCTGTTGGACAAGCCTGAACGGCACTCTAATGACAGCCATTACTCACCTCTCTCAGATGCCGGGGCCAGATCGATAAAACTCCTGCATTTCTCACCTGGAAAGACACAAGATGACCGAAGAGTTAACATCTGTGCCCTACAAGCTCTTTTTGTGTACTGAGAGTCAGAGGGCTCAGCTTCATCTTTACAGTGCTGTTTTCCAGTGATAAGATAGCTTTAGCAGTCTTGCTTTCCATTGGATCAATCCATCACTTGAGTTTTGTCTAAAGACATTGTGGTGTTTCTTAGTGTTAACCTCTATGTGTTATTTTGTTTTGTTTTTTGCAGACTTGTTGCTTAACGTCTGTTAAATTGATAGCATACAGCATTATATTTCTGTAACTAATCACTAGCGATCATATAAATATGTGTAAAGGGTCTGTACTTGCCTCGATAAAACAAGTAAACCAATTATCTGTGGTCTAACCAAAATAACGTGCAGTTGAGATTGTCCGTGTCTCTGGGCTAGAGCATAAAGAGTTTTTGGTGCATTCTCTCAAATTGGACTTTTAATTAAACTGGCGAGGATAATTTGAGACTCAAGGCCATTTCTTCATAAAACTTCATTCGGGAACTGCAAGTTTTTTTTAATAATAATCTTGCCAGTGGAGGGGTGAAAGAAGATGCTAAACTTTGCCTAAATGACAGAGGTCAAATAGAAGTGAGAGATGATCCAAAACAGCATGATAATGAGAGGCTAACAACATGCTGAAGCAGGGCTCTACGCGTACTTTTTTTTTTAGGAGCACTTGTGCTCCTAACTTAAAAAATTTAGGAGCACAGTCAAAATTTTTGCAGCACCTTCTAATCGATAATCAAAAAATATGATCAAACATTAGCCTTCCCATTACGAGGTGATATTGTGCTCCTTAAAGTGATTCACAGAGGAATTTTGTTTTTAGCTTTATAATGACATTTCTCTAACTTTATTAAAAGTATGTCATCTTTTATGTCATTTTTTAATGATATTTTATAAGCTTTTTAAAATGTCTAATTAAAACAGAATAAGTAGAATAAGAATAAGTTACCAATCAAATTAAATCAGTATTAACAAAATGAATTTGTACTACAAAGTTGTCACAAAAGAACACAAAAGTGGCTTGTAGGTGTATTTTCATATGTTTAATGAGGGTCAGAGGTGGCTTGAGTGCAATCGAATTCATAAATTCATATTAAGATTAATGTTTTAAATATAAAATTTTGAATATAGAAATATTAAATGATTTAAATAACTGAAAAGATACTTTAAAAATTAACCTAAAACTACCAGTAGGTGGCGGCATGTCACTAATTTAATTACTGAATCATATAATTCATTTGATTCGTTTGAATGGCTGATTCATTCAGGAATAAAGCAACTGTCTTTATAAATGGGAAATTGAATCATTGACTCATTAGATTTGTTTAAAAATGCACATTCATTCATAAACGAAACATCCCTGTGTTAGAATGGAGATGCGCACCAGCTCAGTTGACTTGTTTCAAACTACTTTTGAGACGAAATAGAGCTAAATCAGGCAATAGTGTTATAGTCAGACAATGTAAGTCACTTAATATTAACTTTCTGTTTATTTAACTGTTGTATTAAATCAATACCTCATTTACAAACTCCCTTAAAATCATATTGCGATCTCACAAAGTTCCATTATAATTAACGAAGCTCTCTACACTGCACAATCAATCTCTTATTTACACTCTCTCTACACTTTATGAAAGGATTCGTGAGATATGTCTGTGATACATTACTCAACATTGCAAAAACACGTAGAAACCTTTGAAGCTCCCCTCAGCGCAAACACAAATATGCTGATCGGGTCAGTCGCACTGGTGCTCCTAAATATTTTTTCACAGTCACATGCAATAGTTTTCAGTCGCAAATGCGATTGAAATGGTCGTACTGTAGAGCCCTGTGAAGTATGCACAGAAAACATTTCAAACTATTTTAATGTGGGAATACTGTGATTGTCATCTTCCCATTTTCCTTTGTGTCAATATGTGGCTCAAATTTCTCTTACAAATGTGGCCCAGTTCAAAGAATGTAATGAATATATTGGCGCTACTGCGTGAGGCTGCAGACACAACACTAATAATTTCAGGCTTGTCAGATTCAACAAAACTTTATGTACTGCATCGTCTACATTACAGATCCCACAAGCCTTTCAATGTTTTTTTACCTTAGGAAATGAAGATTTAAAGTAGCATTTAAAAACTTGGCTAAAGTACAAAAGCAGTCCAAATGAATAGCGATAAATTGTGCTGCCAAACTACCAGGAAGATTGAGATTTTTGAAGGTTCAATCAATGAAACCAAAAAGAAAGGATATAGCACTTGTGGTTCCTTACAGAAACCTGCCCTGTAGTGACAGCAGAAGTAAAGAAAGAATCAAACAGAAAGTAGTTTGGAGTGTGACTGATCACACATTAGGTTGCCGCTGAACATGACAGAGAGTCGTATTCTGGATTTCATATTCTGGACCTTCTAAGTGCACTTCTTTTCTCATTACATCTCCCCTGAGCTTTTTCCTTCAGTAAATAAGGTCTCTGGAGGGAGTTTAATCCTTCTGCCAGGCAGATAAGTGGCCCATGGTAACCTCTCCTCAATTTAAATACGGAATCTCACTGCACCGGGAGAAATACATTAACCGGTTCCAAAAATGACCGGTGATGCAAGAACATGAGTAATTGAATTTCTACTGGGCTTTATTTCACCAGTTAGGTGAGGCACTTGTGGTAATCATTTCATTTATACCAATAACGTGGACTGTCTACAATGATTCATTTTAGTCCTTTTTTTTTGGATACAGACTTATTTGTAAACTGGTCACTCGCATGTTTGAATAGAGCTATTTTAAATCTCAGAAAGAAAAGCTTTTGAAATTGCTTCAGTGTCATTTCAAAGTTTTCCAGAGATAAAGTATTCAAGAAGTCTATGTGCAATCTATATTAATCCATATGCTTTTAGCATTTAAATACTATTGTATGCACAACGTGAAGCAATTGTATCGCATACATATTAAGAAGAATATGCAATTCATTTTCCAGTGCCTGCCCCACGGGAATCAGAATGATATGGGCTGACTCACTCATTATGGATTTAAAAGCTGTAATCATCTTCATTCAACCCATTCCTGTTCTTCCAATATTCCATACGAATAAAGGCCCCTGGCTTTTGATCAACCTCTAATGTGTTTAATCTGCTATCTGAGATTGGTGGAGGGTAATTGCATTGGTAATGAGAGTGAATGATTTGATGGCCATTAGCATTATTATGTGGTACTGTATGATCAGGCAATAGGCAAAGAGAAGAGGTCTTTAAGTATGATTTATTAATTAGCACTCCACATTTTCATGCTCTCAATGAATTTGGCTTTGCCACTCCACCACTGCAACTATCAGTCAAATTCTTGGACATTTTATCAATCAATCAGTTATTAAAGTCTCTGCAGTTTTGGCAGTTAAACTGCTTCTGTACTTACACGAAAGGGATTTAAAACATCACCAAGATGTTAAAGGAGAAGTCCACTTCCAGAACAAAAATGTACAGATAATGTACTCACCCCATTGTCATCCAAGATGTTCATGTCTTTCTTTCTTCAGTCGTAAAGGACGTTGTATGTTTTTTGAGGAAAACATTTTAGGAATGATCTCCATATAGTGGACTATAATTTTAAACGTCCAAAATACAGTTTAAATGCAGCTTCAAAGGATCCCAGCTGAGGAAATAAGGGCCCTATCTAGCGGAACAAATTTTTTAGTTATTTTCTAAAAAAATAAAAAATAAAAATGTATATACTTTTTAATCTCAAATGCTCATCTATTTCTGCCATGTGCATTCTAATCCAGGTCAATAGAGTTAGGGTATGTCGAAAAACTCCCATCTCATTTTCTCCTCCAACTTTAAAATCATTCTACATCGCTGCAGAAGTACCGACCCAGTGTTTACAAAGTGAACATGCAAAGAAGGTCAATCGCCCTTTACAAAAAAGGTAAAACAGTATAGGATGATTCTGAAGTTGGAGAAGAAAATGAGATGGGAGTTTTTCAACCTACCCTAACTGTATTGACCTGGATTACACAGAGTATGCATGCGCATCGCAGAGCTATAGACGAGCATTTGAGGTTAAAAAGTATATTAATTTTTATTTTTGTAGAAAATGACCAATCATTTCGCTAGATAAGACCCTTATTCCTCGGCTGGGATCGTTTAGAGACCCTTGAAGCTGCACTGAAACTGCATTCTGGATGTTTAAATTCGCAGGAACCATTAAAGCCCACTATATGGAGATAATTCCTGAAATGTTTTCCTCAAACATAATTTCATTACGACTGAAGAAAGAAAGGCATGAACATCTTGGATGACAACGGGGTGAGTACATTATCTGAACATTTTTGTTCTGAAAGTGAACTACTCTTTTAAGAGAGCTCCTATAAGTCTATAAGATGACATTGCATTCACAAATGTTACAGGTTTGGAATATTATGTTAATGATGGCGATAAATCATTACCCTAAGATTGAGCTGAGCTACTTGTATGGATGCGTGATGAGTTTTCAGCACAAAGCCTGTCTGACACTGTTGTCAGATTATTCATAAATCCCATTGATCACTAGACAGAAGTGGGTGTCAGCAGAAATGCTGACAAAAATAGAAAAAGTCACATAACTTAATCCTCTTTAGCCTAACACATACTGACCTTCTCTCACTCCCTTGACAAAATCTGTTGGATTAAATTGAGTACAATGCTAAATCTTCTGTTTATGTCTGCGTATTGAAGACATTATGTCAGTACGTCTGTAAGACTAGTGATCTGCACCTGGCAACCTCTGTTGACCTTCATATATGCAGTGCACTGTCATAATGAAATGATTTAGAATTGACCTCTGACTTATTTTTTTCAAGCTCTGCAAACAAAAATAAAATTCAAGTTTTACTTCTTTTTTTTTCAAATGATTGATGTTACCAATACATATTATATTGTGCAAGTGCTTCACTGTAGTTTATTTGGACTTTAAAGCACTGATTTACTCTCTGGACATAAATTTTGAAAATTATTCTGAAAAACGATTTAATTAAACATAAGAAGAAGCAAAAAACACAGTGACATTTTCTTTTTCATATTCTATTCCTTTTGCAGGATAATCTTGATGTAAATTCACTAACCAATAACTCCTGATGATCTAACATGGAATTTGTGACAAAACTAACCTGTCTGATTAAAAAACATTTTAGAGAGAGCATCCTGTAAAAATATGAGGCTATCCAAGAGCTGCTTATTTCACTGTGTTCCATGGGGAATGTGGTTATCTAATGGTGCCTTTACCAAGTTCCTCAAAACTCATTGAGAGTAAGTAAATCCTGACAGATGTTTTCAAAGCTGCTGGCACACACATTCATTCCCCTCCAATCCATTGCGCAACACATTCACACTGCTTTACACACGACCTGTTGAAGTTTCCCCACAGTGCAAGAACACTCTATATAATTTCATTACATGTAATTTGATTTGTGATTATGTTAATGAATGCTAATGGACATTAATTGACAGATATCATCTAAATTAGCAGGTTCTTTTGTTTAAATTGTTTAATAATGCATAAGCTTTTCACTAAATCACTACAAATAAACCGAAGGGAAAGGTTTATAGCTAACACTTTCTTACATACTTCTACTGGACCCACAAAGACAACACAAATGTGTATATTGGCCACATTTAAGTGACTAACACAAACACACTGTCTGTTGTTTTTTAGAGTTATTTTTTGTGTTTTTACTATACTGTGCATGATATAAACTAAAATGTTTCAGTAACACTTACGTTTTAGTTTCAATTCTGTCAACTGGTTGTTATTAGCATGCATATTACTAGCATATGTGACCCTGGACCACAAAACCAGTCTTAAGTAGCACGGGTATATTTGTAGCAGTAGCACACTGTATGGGTCAAAATGATCATTTTTACTTTTGTGCCAAAAATCTTTAGGATAATAAGTAAAGATCATGTTCCATGAAGATATTTTGTAAATTTCCTATACCTTAAATATATCAAAACGTAATTTTTGATTAGTAATATGCATTGCTAAGAACTTTATTTAGACAACTTTAAAGGTGATTTTCTCAATATTTTGATTTTTTTTTTTTGCACCCTCATATTCCAGATTTTTAAATAGTTGTATATCAGCCAAATATTGTCCTATCCTGACAAACCATACACAGTGGAACGCTTAATCAAACGCTGTATAAATCAAAATTTCCAAACATTTTCCCTTATGACTGGTTTTGTGGTCCAGGGTCACATATTAGCTCTATATGTGTACCTACTTATAAATAACATACCAAATACCTAAACTTAACAACTACCTTACTAACTATTAATAAATAGCAAATTATAAGTTTGAATTGTGAGAACTGGTCCCCAAAAGCGTGACCAACGTTTCATATATGTTTTCTAAAATACAAAAGAGTGTACGGTAAAACGTAATAACAGCACTTTATATTAATTTACATTTTAAAGTACTTTAACACGTAGAAGAGAAATATCGGAATATTATATCAAAGTTTGAGACATAAACAGCCAAAAAACGCACAAATAGTCAATAAAAGCCATCGAGTCTCACTGAATGCCGTTAGGATTCGCTTTGAAATTTGAAATGTAACGGACTTAACGAATTATCTCACCTCCTCCATGGATGTTCTCCTCACACGAGTACCAGATCCCCGTGTGAAAATGCCTAAACAGAAATCGGTCGTCACCCGTTTCCCAGCTATAGTGAACTTTAGTCGGGTCTGTCTCGTTCACTCCATAGTCAATACAATTATGCCGTCTATCCTTGCTGCAGTTGGGTTTGGGGACCCTCTGAGTACCTTCGCACCAGTAGGTCGTGATGAACGCCGTCGTTGAGAATAAGAGTGCCAGAAGATTTAACCCCACAGACAGCAGAGCACGGCATTTTCGGGTGGTCTTCATAGTCCCGTAAGAAGTGGCTCACACACTTGAATGAGTTCATTCAAACCGGGCTGAAAAATCTTGATTGGTGTGAGGAAAGCGCAGCGGTTGCGCTCACCTCACCTCTGCTCACCGGCCCGAAATGACAGTGACAGGTTCGATCTTCACACATATGAAATGAGCGTCACTCCTCTGGTTCTCGCAGGTGGATCCATTCGCATGGAGACAGACGTGACTCAAGTAAGAAAGACCACTGAGGCATCTTTGAGACGGGCACTCACGCTGCCAACTGTTGTGACTCTCTCTCTCTCTCTCTCTCTCTCTCTCTCTCTCTCTCTCTCTCTCTCTCTCTGCGCGAGTGTGTATCTCCCTTTCCTATTATATATTTCATTCTTACACTGTAGGCTACAGATGTGAAACTGGTTTTGGTACTATATTGGGATTGCTATTGGGAACGACTTTTTTGGGGTTTTGTTTTAGTAATTTTTGCTACACAAATTAAGTTGTTTGGCGGCGCAAGAACAATTAGCCAACCTTTAACTGTCTTATAACTGACGTAAAGGGTTAGTTTACCCAAAAATGAAAATTAGCCCATTATTTACTCACCCCCAAGGTATCCTAGGTAGCTATATATGGCTTTTTCCTTTCAGTGGAATCCAATTGGAGTTATATTAAATATTGTTCAGGCTCCTCCAAACTATATAATGACAATGGGCAGGTGTTTCTCTTCAACGGTACAAAAGAAGTCTAATAAAGTGCATCCATCCATAATAAAAAGTGCCTCACACAATGTATTTTTGATGTAAATAGAAGCCACTCCGGGCAGATGTGCTTGCGCCTGTGAGTCTTGCACAAACCAACGTTTGTTTACAGAAGCAAAGGAAGCAAAGTTTCCTTACTTCAGCAAAGGAAAAGCAGTCTCATCTTGGCTTATATCAAAATCCTCCATCATTTTTCTTTGTAAATCCTCATTTTGTATTTCTAATTCATGACCGTTGTTTTGTTTTGCTCTCTCCACTGCACGTCTGCATTCATCACTTCTGAGCGGCGCATGCACAACGCTGACGTCCTACATAATCCGAAACAGCTTCCGTGTACAACAGTTAGCACAAGCTAGAGAAAAGTGATTATTACATTTTAAATATGGATATTTTTCTTTGAAAAAAAAAACAAAACAAAACAAAACATTGATTCGCTACAGGAGGCCTTTTTTCACCTCCCGGAACTGTGTGTGGTACTTTTTATCATGGATGGATGCACTTTGTTGGACTTCTTTTGGACTGCTGAAGAGAAACACCCACCTGTTGCATTAAAAAGCTTGGAAGAGCCAGAACATTTCCAACTGGATTCGTCTGAAAGAAGGAAGTCATATACACTTAGGATGCCTTGAGGGTGAGTAAATAATGGGCTAATTTTAATTTTTTGGTGAACTAACCCTTTAATAAATGCGATTATCCACCCTTTTCTTGCTGTTAGAGTATGTGCGGCCATTTGTCAATTTTTATGGGTCTGGCTTCCGGTCTTACCCGCGTCCTGCTATTTTTCGCTGTACAAAAAAGCTCGTTTTACTGCTTGATATTGCAGATTAGTGTGTCTGGCCATATTATTTAAATATATTATCTTAATTATGAGCACACTGGTTTGTAGTGCAAACAATTTAATCTTTTATTGTACGTTGTTATTCTTCTCCTTATTTCCCTATGGCGGATAATGAACCGGAAGTCTCACCTATAGGCTTACTTCCGTGTTAAAGAAAAAGGTGGAGATGTGATGTGAAAATCTGTTGTACTGTTGCTATGGTTATCTACAAATGAACGCAACTTTTGTTATACCAAACTTTCTACATGTTTAAATTTTCAAAACATTTAATTCTGTATTATTTAAAAGCTTGTTTCCTCAGGGGACCTAAAAACAAATGTCCCCACAAGGAAAAAATTTACTGGACATTTGGTCCCCATAACATTGTGAATACCAGTGCACACAAACATACACACACTTTATTTAAATGTGTACTATTGCACAGAGAGATTACATTAATAAGAACCTCAATTAGATTATAGATTTGTGGAAAGATAAACTCTTTTTATAATCTTGGACATCTTTGTATATCATTGACCCTTATCTAATGATAGTCCTGTTATCCATTTAATATTTGTGGCTGTATGGCTCTTTATCCAAACTTAACTTTATGGACGCTTTATATGCCCTGAAAGAGCTTTGAATTCTTTACCGAATTAATGTGTATAGAGCAAAATCAGCTTTTATCGATTTAAACACAGACCTCTGTCTCAGACAGACCACTCACAATGAGAATTCATCACATATAATTTTATGGTTCCTTCTTAATCAATAAAATGGTGTATGGGTTGCACTCTGCTAAAGGGTGAAATATCTCACAGGGCTCAGGCTTGTCGTATTGTGAACATTATATCTTAGGAATATTTTGTAATTTATACAACAGGAATCAAATTTCATATCTGGCAATAAACCTGTCACAACTGTGACTCTTTAAATATCAAGTGCTTTGCATTTATAGTTAGAGATGCCATGGTGGTAATAAAACATCGGTTGTAATTTAAAGCATTTAAACTTATTTTGTCATGTCAAGGGATCAGCTGCCACGTTACATGTGTGTGTGATTTGTGTTCAGTAATTATGAGGGTTAGAGCTTCTGATATGGTAATCTCCATTAGGATGGAGAGCATGGCCCAGCTGTCAGCTAATGTTTTCTTCATGGCAGGAGGTTACAAAGCCTGACCCTGCTTTGCAGTCAACTTGACATTCATGGAAGAATTCTCATCATCATGAAATACCATTTCTACCCCACACACATTTAGCAGAAGCCTTGAAATCCATATTTCTGTCATCTTACACAAGCATCCCTTAATCATTGGAATACAGCAATACACTGTGTGTCTGTCTTGAGATGTCAGAGCACAAAAAGACAAAAAAAACCCTCTTGCCATTATTTATTTTATCATATTTATCCCTATGCTGAGATGAGATGGGAAAAAACAAAGACGCCCTTCTTGATAAGCCATAGCAAATTGAGCTTAACACTCTGACAAACAGGCAGGTGGTAGCGTCGCTTCTCTGGCTGTCAATGCGAATTAAATTTTGCTCAGTCATGCCTTCAGATCCCACTAAAACACACTCGACAAACAAGATCTGCAGTAGCAAGGGATGCTCTGCGTGCTCACTCAAACACTTGATACAATGTGACATTGACATCCGCCATTCTGACCATGGAGCTTGACAGACAGATTTAACCTCTCTTCTGTTGTAGGCTTAATAAAAACAGACAACGTCTTGTTCTTTGTGAGCGCATTCATTCAAACCCCTCCCTTTTGGATTCTGAGGTTTACTGAGTTAATATTGCCACACACTATACTGTCTGGACTGCAATATTATGTAAGAGCAGTCCATGTCACTGCCAGTCCCTTTCAAGAAATCACGCCTCGGTTTGTGCACAACGGCCAGTGAAATGCTGTTTGCTCTGAAAGTAATCTAGGAATCCATTCCAGAGTCAGGAGTCATTTTCAAAATACCATTTCCATCAAATTTGTATGGCATAAACTGGGGAAGTGCATTATTTTGAGAGGTTAATGATATTTATGCAAATTGGAATGTGATGGATTTGGACAAAAGGATGATAACCAGGGCTGTGTTTAGAGGCCTGGTCGTTCTCATTTCATAGAAACTAGTGCAAGATCTGACAACACTGGGCTTAGAAGGCAGCCTATATTCATGTTTTCGCTGGCCTTTCTGATATTTGTTAGGAGTTTCGCCAGTAAAGTTTTTCTATTTCAGAAGTTTAGAAAGCAGAGAGAGTACAGTCCGGCCTATTTAACTAAGTTAAAATCTTAATTATGCTACATAATTATGCATTCTCTATGTGCTATGTGTTCGGTTTATTAATAGGAGGGGACGACTCATTCATATTCTGTTCATACAAATGCAGACTGTCTCCCCAGGTAGTTCCCAGAATTGCCGTGATTAACCTAACAGCATGATCAGACGGCTCTTTTCCTCCTCTCATCTCCTCGTTCATGACCATTAATGCATTAATGACTCTTAAACTCAGACACAAACTGTTAAGTTCACTCTGTGAGTCTCTACTGATTTACACGATACCTGTATGCGTCTGGATCTGGATGCGTCAGGTTGCAATGAGGTTAGCAGAGGCCTGTGATGCGTAGCATACTTTTTTATCATTTAATATTTCCCTAGTATTCTGCCATTAATGGTCATATTTTAGTTTTTCATGAACATTTTCCATACTCTCTCTGACCTTGATCTTTTTTTGTTGTTGTTATTGCACCTCTGTGAAAAACATGCTATTTGTTGTTCGAACACAGGGGAGCCTAAACTCTGTCCTGGAGAACCAGTGTCCTGCAGAGTTTTGCCTCAACACACCTCCCGGGAAGTTTCTAGTATGCCTAGTAAGAGCTTGATTAGCTGGTTCAGGTGTGCTTAATTGGACTTGGAGCTAAACTGTGCAGGACACCGGCCCTCCAGGGCCGAGTAGGGCACCCCAGTTCTAACATACTGGCTGTCGGTTTGCTTTTAATACATATACATACTCTTTCTGGATCTTACATCAGTAGATGGCAGCAGGTAACTTTATGAGTGAGTCATTGCCTTATTCATTAAACCGATTTGTTCAAAACACTGATTCGAGACAAGCAACTCTCTTTATGAGCAGTGCTGGGTACACTGTTGCCAGTAAGTTACTGTAATTAGAATTTACAGTAGCAAACCGTATTTAATTTACAGTTGCAAACTGTATCTGTTTTACAGCCAAATACTATTAAAAAGGTCATATTCATCAATATACTACTGTAATTCATTCATTTTAATATAGATTTCAGTAGATTTTATAATTTTATATTGAATTCATTTAAAATTATATTATTTTTACTCTACATAGGTACTACTGACATTCAATTAAAACAGACACAATAATCACAAAATACCAAATACTTTATTTAAAACAATGCATGTATAACACTTAAAAATACAGTCTTAAACTGCTGGAACAGTGCATCTTCACCATTTCCCTTGTCTTAGGACGCTTTGCAGTGCATTATATTGTATCCTCAGAAAGAATATATAGGCAACAGAAACAATGGAGAAAAAGACATGCAGCCAAAGAATACACAGCCATCTGCAAAACCCAGGTGCTGCTCCAAAACGTGGCCACCACCTTTGCTCACCATCCACTTCGTTAGTGACAGAAATGTCTTCTCTGAAAAACAAGTAGAAGAAATGGCACACTTTTAAAAGGCAAACCCCACATAGAATACACAAACATCTCAAACCATATTGTTCTCTTACCATGAACTATCAGTCTCAGTGTGGTTGGCATGCTCGTCTTTCTTGATGCTTCAGTGCAGTTGCCTTTAAAACACAAACACAACAAAATGCAGTAAATCTTAAATTCCATTAATAATTATAACAAACTAATTCTAAAACTAGAAAGGCAGCTAACAGTTAGCTATATAATTTGAACATACGATTTTTTTTCTCAATAGGCAAACATTATACTAACACCTAAACAAAATTTCACATTAGTTAACCTAATGTTAATATAAGATAAGCGTTGCTCGTTGAAAATTATTTTCATTCAGTAACTTAATTTAATAAGCTGACAAAAGCCGTTTGAAACGACAGCGCAGTTTACTATAGTAAAGTTTGTAACCACCATGTTGACGGGTAAATATTACTAGGTTAAACTGGTGTGCAAAAATCTGACAAACACTCAGACAAATGTATATATATTTTTACCTTACTTGCTGGTCTTAATCTCTCGTAAATTGCATCGACACACAGCGTAGATGTTCTCCGGAACTCCTCCGCTCTCTCGGGTTCATCCCCGGGCAAATGCCGCAACGCTGCCCGCTGCTTCAGCGTCTTCCTTGGACACGAGTGGCGCGGCACAGCGCGACTCGACAAAAGAAGACAATATAGAACCCATTAAATATACAATCTATAGTGGATGGTTACAGTAAAGTAATGTCCCGGTATATTTCTGACTTACAGATGTACTTCAAGCGCTGGCGCTGTGTCTGACATGAAGGACAAACGGATTTTCCAATCATTACAAGCGATGCAACACATCCGGTGTAGTCAGTCCCAAGCTGTTGCGGCGTTGTAGACACGGTGTAGTGCAAATCATGTCAATCCAAATATAATAAATGAGGAAAATAAAACGACCTCAATAGAACGCCACCAATGAGGCCCTTACAGCAAATACAGTAGTATACAGCAATTTTAAAAAATACAGTAAGTCTCTGTATTTGGGGTCTGACGTAACAGAAAATTCCCATAATGCAATGGTTATTACAGTTATTTACTGCAAAGGGAATTTGCAGTATTATACTGGGTGATATACAGTTAATAACTGTAGAAATTACAGAAATGTCTAACAGTGTAGTAACTGATTACATGTAATCTGGATTACATACTGAGATTCCAAAAATTAAAGGGACCCTTGCTGTTTATGCAGATTCAGAAAGCTCTTGGATTTCATCAAAAATATTTTAATTTGTGTTCTAAAGAGGAACGAAGGTCTTACGGGTTTGGATTGACATGAGGTTGAGTAATTAATGACAGAATTTTTGAGTAAACTAATCCTTTGAGTACTCATAATAAGATTATACTACATTTTAAAATGCTCATAATCAAATTAGTTACTTTTTTATGGATTACATGATTACATATTATTCACACCATGGCAGTAAATTATTCATAATTTATTGTTTCACCCCAGTTCTTTTTTTTTTTTTTTTTTAATTTTCCTTTCTAAACAAACCTATGACTTATATACATGAGACTAATAATTACACTGCAAATGCATAGCTGTGAAATACTATGTCTTCATTATATCCAGTGACCTTGACTAAATATTTATATAGGAAGTCTGGACAAAAATATTTCAAATCTAGGATACTTTAACCATGTAATGTGATGTTTTCATGTTCTTATGCCTGTTCACGTAAGGTTTTGGCATTTTTATGATTTCATTCATTATTAGCTTATCATGAACACCCTACAATTTTTTCATAAACCCCAGTTTGGGAAACCCTTCTGTAATGTAATGTTTAATGCATTTCACAGTGTTAATATCAAAGAATTAAATATATTTTCTTTCTTTTCTTTATATGGTATTTAAGTCTATATGATGAATGAGTTAGGTCAAAAGTGATCTAAAAGTAATCAAAAGTAGTCAGACTACATTACTTAATATGTGACCCTGGACCACAAAACCAGTAGTAAGTAGCACAGGTATATTTGTAGCAATAGCCAACAATACATTGTATGGGTCAAAATTAAAAAAAAAAAAAATGTATGCCAAAAATCATTAGGATATTAAGTAAAGGTCATGTTCCATGATATCCAAACTTAAATTTTGTTTTGTATTATGCATTGCAAAGAACTTAATTTGGACAACTTTAAAGGTGATTTTCTTAATTTTTATTTTTATTTGCACCCTCAGATTTCAGATTTTCGAACAGTTGTATCTTGGCCATATATTGTCCTATCCTAACAAACCATACATCAAAAAGCTTATTTATTCAGCTTTAAGATGTAAATCTTTCAAAAAAAATGACCCTTATGACTGGATTTGTGGTCCTGGGTCACATACAGTACACTGTAAAAAACAATTTGTTGAGTCAACTTAAAATAATTTGTAACCTGGCTGCCTTAAAATTTTAAGTTCAGTCAAATCAAAAAACATTTATTCAACTTGAAATGTTAAATTATACTAAGTGACAGCTTAAATATTTGAGTTGAATCAACTTAAAATTTTAAGGCAGCTGGGTTACTTACCCATCTGTTAAGTTTAGCAAACACAAATATCTAAGTTGTTACTTAGTACAACTTAACATTTCAACTTGACTAAACTTATTTTACCTGACTAAACTTAAAATTTTAAGGCAGCAGGGTAACAAATTATTTTAAGCTGACTCAAAAAATTGTTTTTTATTTTTTACAGTGTACATGCAATCCAGATTATGTTACTAACTACAATTTGTGTCATGTAATTTGTAATAAGTAACAGACTACAATTTGTTAGTAATCTACCCAGCACTGTTAATGAGTGAGTCATTGAATCATTCACTGATTCATTCAAACCATTGATTCATACAGGAACAACTCAGTAAAGATACACATTAACTGACAATACTGTATATGAATGCAAATTTCTAACATACTGTTAAAACCAGATTAAGATTCAAAACTCTTATTGTTTCTTCTTCTGGTGTTTAGGAGTAATATTGTCTATCCAGCATTTTGATGCAATCTGATGTAATAAAGTTGTCATTTTTGCAGCTAGTTTCAATCTTTTCTCTTTTCCAGCTTGAGAGGACGTTTTGAGTCCTGAAATTCACAGTATGTTCTCATATTATATCAAAACATTAATGAAATTTTGATTTGACTTGTTTTGACCATGACTGGACTAAATAACATTTGCTCTGAAATGAGAGTTGGTTAGCGCCTGAACGGTGGGTGTTTTTAATCTGCTGTGAGAACAGCTGTTGGCCTGTCTTATCTCATAACCTCTGAAGGGGCAGAGAAAAAGGTGTTGACAGATGTTTATGTGTCATCTTTACACCTCTGCAGATGCCCAAAAGTCAGCGGCTCAAATTCATGTCATCCTTAGTACTTCCTTCCTCCTGCGTCAATGTAATTTTTACATCCTGTTATTAAAATAGTTCACTCTGTCTTGATTTTAAATAAATAACTGATTAAAAAAAAGTCTTGGTCTAAATACCAGCCATATGGTGAGAAAAATCAGACTATAACATTATCTAAGAACCTACCACCACAGATGGACCAGGAATCTGTAGTCATAGGGATGAAGACGGCAAACAAAGAATTGTTTACCCCTCATATTTCTATTTTAAAGCATCTGTGAATGTCAACTGTTATGAGCGTGATGACTCAGCTTCATAAATGCTTCATATGGGAATCTTATTGGGTTCACAGATGAATGTGCATAAATTTCATCCCTTGTGATGTTTCAGGTGCACATGCTGTTCTTCATCCGCCTTTAATTAAAATCTTTTGAAGTGTCGCCATACAAAAGTTCCTCAGGAGGCTGTCGCGCTGTCTCATTTCCACAGTTCCTCAATGACTCGTCAGATGCCCTTGCCCCGGCCATTCTCCGAACCTCTATTTCACAGATGGTACGGCACACAACAAGAATGATCTTCCGTTGGGCCGTGTTCATTTCTGATTTAGGAAGAGAGCGAGCAAAGCAAACAAGCTCGGTAGCATCCATCAGCGTGGTGGCCTGAGAGTGGAAAGGTGGCGTAAATCTGAAGCCTCTCTATGGCGGGCGAAACAAGGCTATTACAATATACCTCTCTGATGAACGCTCGCCCTTCACTATGCGATTTTTTTGAAATCCAGGAACAGATACTGTATAAAGGAAAGATGCAAACACTCTTCCCTCACTGGCGTCTATGCTGATTAATCTTGGGGATTTATATTATGTAACACGTTCTATTGATTTTCCAATTGGAACATGTGGTTGCTCTCATTAATAAAACAAAAGCCGCAGCATTAAATATGTAATATTTTGGTACCCAAATCTTTTGAGATTTCAGGAAGCCCCTTGGTGCGCTTGATTCAATTAATGAATTTATTTACTAGAGCAACCTTACCAGGAATGTCTAATAAAATATACTTCCGTCGCCAATTACTTTAAAATTTTACTTTGTAATGAATGTGTCAGGGATATAAACCTAAATCCCAGCCTGGAATAATGTATTGGAAATTTCATTCACTTTGAATCCCACATGCGCCGGCTTTACTTTGCCATATATTATTCATTCTTTTGTCAGGTTGTGTGAGATTGTGCTTGCTATCTACTTTCTTGTTGTTGTGTGTTTGGTTATAAAAGTTAGAAACCCAGATCTGTATTGCGTTCCATGGGTTACTTCAAAGTACGTTCTTTTTTAGAACTTCTTGTTTCACAAAAAGCGGCGGTGATATCTTACCCGCTTGTCAATTCCAATTATAGTTTTCTCTCCCCAGCTGAGGCTTTGGAGCAGAAATCTTTACGAGTCATCAGATGCCTCCGCTGACTTTTTGAGCAGACCCTCTTGCCAGACCGGGGGAATGAGAAAGGGATTGTAAAAAGACTGATAGATGGCCGTCGAGCCCCAGTACAGACGTGCGTCTCTGTCTTCAACACGCCGACTGATGTCTTAAAGCGTTCCGGCGGCGGTGGGAAATATGACACACCAAAGGACTGTGAAGGATCAATATTTAATCTTTAATGTGCCTCTCCCAAAAACCTGCGCCTGAAGACTTTGTTTACAATATATTATCCAACTTAAAGAGCCCTTGTTCCACCTGGGTATATTGACAACATTGGGTACACAAATCACGCTGAGTTTTTATAGCAGTTGGGAATAAGCAAGCTGAATGTAGAGAAGAGCAGATACAAAGTGCCAGGGAGAAACGAGACAGTATACAAACAGGTTAAGAAGGCCATTGTTAATGACAAGAGAGTGATTAATAGCCGACGGAAAATGCATTAATGAGCTGCCACTTGAAACTTATTATGTTTCCTAAAACATTTTGAAAGAAGCATGTGTAGTTTCTATGGAGATTATCACCAATAGTTTGAAGATATCTGGAAAAACATTTGTTATGAAACAAATATGAGAACACCTGTGTTTTTTTTAAATTGTTACAAGATTTAGTTCAAGTAGCCTACACACAATCATGCACAGTTCTCAACATGTCAACATGACTGATGGTAAACTACAACTCCTGCTTGCTCTTGATAACAGTTGCGTTTTTGAGAAATGATACAATGAGTGTTTCTAAGATGTCTTGTTAGATAAGGTGCATTTCAGTAAAAACTATAAGAATCGTGTGGCTCTACGGAAGATGGATTTTGAAGATTATCCCCTGTATGTTTCCAAATTTGATCATATCTCGTGTTTCACAGGGGCATTTTCTTCGAGGTAGTGATTAGAAAATAATCCAAGAAAACAAAGCAAATATTACGAAATACAAGAGTAATCTCTAAAAATAACCACCTTTTCTGAAGTGACACTGTTGAGCAACAGCACCAGCAAAGGCAGCAGTTCTCTTGCCTATAATGTGAATGGGGAAAAGTCACATGAAAGGAAGGAATGCCTTTTTGGCCTAACCTATCACACTCATAAAAAATAACCATCTCTTTTTTACTTTGTTTATAATCTGAAGAACCTTATTTTGCCACAAAGAACCTTCTGTGAAACACAAAGGTTCTTCAGATGTTAAGAGTTTTTTTTTTCTGGAACCATTTTTTTTTCTTTATGGAACCATTTAGACAAAAAAAGGTTATTCTATGGCATCATGAAGCACCTTTATTTTTAAGAGTTTACCCTGTTGTCACCCTGAATCCTGCTGTATATAGTGTACATATAATGGAGATCAAAATGAGTTAATTTTTGAATACTTGATTTTTTTTTTCTGAAATATAGCTAGGCTATAGCTGAAATATAGCTATAGATATATATTTATATATAAATACAGCTAATTTTCATCGCTCAAAATTTGAAGGAATGTTAGCTGTAGGTATTCTACAGTTCTACTAAAATGTTTGACAAAATAACCAAGGCATTTCAACAAAAACCTTTATTTTGTGGAAAACACATTGATTAAACTTAGAGAGCAGTAACCGCTGTAGCACGAAATAAGATTACAACTAAAATTTTGGAGGGTTACAGCTGTCAGAAATTAGTAGGTAATTCAGCCCATCTGCGGCCGCAGGATATCACTATTTTCTCTGACTGAGCTGGTGTGATCTTGGCACTCTTCTTCCACTCTCTTCCATAGTTTGATAACTGTAGTTGGGTTTTTAGGTTTTTTAGTCATAATTGTCACTAAGGATTTTCCAGAGATTTTCAGTCAAGTTTAGATCAAGATTCTGGCCTGGCCATTTCATTATTTCAGTGTTCTTACCTTTGAGGAACTGCTTTACCTGTTTTGCAATGTGAGACGGTGACATTGTCCTGCATGATAATTGCAGGCCGATTGGGAGATGCTTGCAGAAAAGGAACTGCAATTTGCTGAAGAAGTAAAAGAGGCCCAACTCCTGCTGCACAAAACATCCCTCAAACCATGACACTTCCTCCTCCATCTTTCACTGACTTCCTTACGCACGCAGGGTTCACTCTTTCCTCAGTTTGATGCCAGACAAAATGTTAAACTTGCTCTGATCGCTAAAGTGAACTTTGGACCAGTTATTTCTCCACACAACATGCTCCTCAGCAAAGATGAGCTTAGCCTTTTGATTCTTTCTGTTGATGAGAGGCTTGGTCGCTTCAGAGTGTACTGTAAAAAATTATAATCAATTTAAAACTCTAAAAATGCTACAGTAAAATCCTGTTAAGTCGTTAAGGGTAAATTCCCTGACTATATATGGTGAAAAACTGTATTGGACATTAGATGTAATTTTACGGGAGTATACCATTTTTCGAAGTGAAAAAAGAATGTAAAATTTACAGTTTTAACCGTAAATTGACATTCCCAGATTTCCCTGTTTTACATTGCAAATTTGATGTTTTTTTATTGTTGAAATAACTATGTTTCTTCTTAGTTCTTCTTGTTGTATGTTACATATAATGTTGTTAAATTTATGTTTATTACATTATTTCAGTTTCATGTGTGTTGCCATGATGGTGTTTAGTGTTTGCGTGAATGAATATATACAGTGGGTACGGAAAGTATTCAGACCCCCTTAAATTTTTCACTTTTTGTTATATTGCAGCCATTTGCTAAAATCATTTCCCCATTAATGTACACACAGCACCCCATATTGACAGAAAAACACAGAATTGTTGACATTTTTGCAGATTTATTAAAAAAGAAAAACTGAAATATCACATGGTCCTAAGTATTCAGACCCTTTGCTGTGACACTCATATATTTAACTCAGGTGCTGTCCATTTCTTCTGATCATCCTTGAGATGGTTCTACACCTTCATTTGAGTCCAGCTGTGTTTGATTATACTGATTGGACTTGATTAGGAAAGCCACACACCTGTCTATATAAGACCTTACAGCTCACAGTGCATGTCAGAGCTAATGAGAATCATGAGGTCAAAGGAACTGCCTGAAGAGCTCAGAGACAGAATTGTGGCAAGGCACAGATCTGGCCAAGGTTACAAAAAAATTCTGCTGCACTTAAGGTTCCTAAGAGCACAGTGGCCTCCATAATCCTTAAATGGAAGACGTTTGGGACGACCAGAACCCTTCCTAGAGCTGGCTGTCTGGCCAAACTGAGCTATCGGGGGAGAAGAGCCTTGGTGAGAGAGGTAAAGAAGAACCCAAAGATCACTGTGGCTGAGCTCCAGAGATGCAGTCGGGAGATGGGAGAAAGTTGTAGAAAGTCAACCATCACTGCAGCCCTCCACCAGTCGGGGCTTTATGGCAGAGTGGCCCGACGGAAGCCTCTCCTCAGTGCAAGACACATGAAAGCCCGCATGGAGTTTGAAAAGATGGTGAGAAATAAGATTCTCTGGTCTGATGAGACCAAGATAGAACTTTTTGGCCTTAATTCTAAGCAGTATGTGTGGAGAAAACCAGGCACTGCTCATCACCTGTCCAATACAGTCCCAACAGTGAAGCATGGTGGTGGCAGCATCATGCTGTGGGGGTGTTTTTCAGCTGCAGGGACAGGACGACTGGTTGCAATCGAGGGAAAGATGAATGCAGCCAAGTACAGGGATATTCTGGACGAAAACCTTCTCCAGAGTGCTCAGGACCTCAGACTGTGCCGAAGCTTTACCTTCCAACAAGACAATGACCCTAAGCACACAGCTAAAATAATGAAGGAGTGGCTTCACAACAACTCCGTGACTGTTCTTGAATGGCCCAGCCAGAGCCCTGACTTAAACCCAATTGAGCATCTCTGTAGAGACCTAAAAATGGCTGTCCACCAACGTTTACCATCCAACCTGACAGAACTGGAGAGGATCTGCAAGGAGGAATGGCAGAGGATCCCAAAATCCAGGTGTGAAAAACTTGTTGCATCTTTCCCAAAAAGACTCACGGCTGTATTAGATCAAAAGGATGCTTCTACTAAATACTGAGCAAAGGGTCTGAATACTTAGGACCATGTGATATTTCAGTTTTTCTTTTTTAATAAATCTGCAAAAATGTAAACAATTCTGTGTTTTTCTGTCAATATGGGGTGCTGTGTGTACATTAATGAGGAAAAAAAAAAGAACTTAAATGATTTTAGCAAATGGCTGCAATATAACAAAGCGTGAGAAATTTAAGGGGGTCTGAATACTTTCCGTACCCACTGTATATGCATATATATATATATATATGTGTATGTTAGTATTTAAAAGCTGCTTGTGATGGGCTTTGGCTCATCGTGACTTTTTCATCACCACCTGCTTTTGGTGGTTATCAAATGTGTTGCAAAGGTACAAAATAGATTTCAGTACTACAATATGTTGGTTAACACTACATCAGTTCAATGTAAATTTAAGTTAAAACCTAAAACGTTGCTACCATATTTTTTACTGTAAAATTCCAGCAACCACAGCTGCCAGTTTTTTACCGTAAATTTGACTGATTTTTTTTTTTTTACAGTGTGTGCTTTCAGTCCAACTTCTTTTAAACTTGTCGAGACGGATCATTACCCTGTTCAGCACTGAACTGACGAGCAATTCCAGCTGTAGTGTTGAACCGATTTACCATTGAGAGTCTCTGTATATTATCCTGTCTTTTCATGCATAAGTCTTACGTGGACGACCAGCCTTTTTGGGGGACTTGAATGAATAAAGCTGTAATATTTGAGTAATCACTGATTTGGAACAACAAGCTTCTCTTGCAGTGGCTGAAAGGTTCTTAGGCCTTCATCTGGACAACCTCTTGTCACAGGGTTTCAGTCACCTTGGAGCGGCCCGCCATCTTCCAATCTCAGTGAAAATTAGAAGGAATGCTGCCAGTTAAACAGGGTTTGTCATATAATTGAGGAAAATAGCACCAGGTGCCAGATTAACACCAATAACTTGGAGGAATCTGTAAGTGCTCTCTAATTTTGATTAGAGTTGTTTTTCAAATATCTCATTTAAGTTTTTTTTATACTGTGCTTCAGAATACAATTAAGTTGTGAAATATGTTTAAAAAACTACACTTCTGCTCCTTTTAGGATAACTATAAATGGGACTAAGCAGTGATCTTGAAATAAGGAAATTATAGGTTTTCTCATTTTGACCTAATAAAACAATTTTAGAAACATAAGAAGAACAATTTTAGGTTTCACAAATAACTTTTTATTTTATAGTTTTTAATTCTCCTTTTCTTTATAAAATTGTGATTGTGCTTTTTAATAACCCCGAAACCAGTATGGTGTAGGCTAATGTAAGGCATAGAACTTTCTTAATTTCTGAAGAAGCGTGTGTCAGCTCAAGAACCCTAAACAGCCAAAGAAAAACATTTCTTTTTGAGACCGTTTGATTTCTTTATTTTCCCCGAGTAAACTGAATCCTGGCTCATGTGCTGCTCCCATGCATAATAGTGATTTATTGTAATGGGTCTCGCTTTAATTCAGTGCTCCTTAAGTGTTTGACTCGGCCAGTGCCTTAACCTCTAGGCAGCAATTAGACTATTTAGCTCTGGAAAGAGCGTAGTGTGACCTCTTCTCTTGTTTAGATTTACTCGGTAGTTCCACTGAGACAAATGAATCAAATTATGATTTGACTAAAGGCCTCAGAAATGGCCCCAGCTTTGATGCTTGGAATAAAATGGCACAAAAGAATCTTTAATCTAAAACACTGCTGTCTCATTGACTGTTTTTTCTAAATATATATTCTCAAATATGTATCTCAAACTCAATAAGCATTATAAAATGTCTAAAAAGTGAAATAACCTAAAAGGTTGTAATTGAAATCAAAAATAGGTTTATATAACCAAATAAATACATTGTTACATCAACACATCCACTTTTATGCTGCATAACTTGACACAGTATAGATTATACATGCATCTATGATGAAGAGTTGTTTGAAAATGACCTCTATCCATTTAGTTTATGTATGTTTCATTGAAACAAAGTAAACCCTCTTTTCTGCTGTTGTATCACATTTGCATCAATAATCTCTTTATACATTCAGTGCAATAAACTCATCTGGGACTCCAGAATATACTCCCATAGAGCCTCAAATAGACTGTGAATATTATTGTACTCTAGTGGTATGTATATATGTATATAAAGTAATCTGTGGATTGTGGTTTATCCTTGTTTCCTTCCACGTCGCCGATTTTGTTTCCGTTTAATGTGCATGTGAGCCTTAATCCTTCGGTTCAATAAAGTGACTGTTTCAAGCAACATGTTCTGCACTGGTCAAACACTTATGAGATTTGATTCCCGTGGGTTTACCACAGACTTAGTGTGTCGCTGTCCTCTGTAATCTTCTGCTCAACAGCAAGGCTTGTGCCCATAAACACTGTGCTTTTGATGTATATGTATTTTTGCTTTACTTTAATAAATATAAACTCTAATGCTCTGTAATTTCCTTACATAATAAAGGTTGCCTAGTGATGAGGTCTGTAAACTGTAAACCACATAATTTAATTATATTGTGTGCCAATTAAAATTAAATAATAATTAAAAAAAACACATGAAATGAAAACCTGATTAAAAAAAGCTAACCATTTTTGTTGGGTGTCTGTTTTATATGCAAAGTATTGTATTTGAAATTTGTCCTAGATGTGTCTCTTAAAACTGTGATGTGGAACTAAGCTCTCTCTCTTTTTTTTTTGTTTTTAGTGAAAAGATTTGTGCATGTTTAATACAAAGACAAGGCCAGCATCTTATCAAGAGTCAAGCACATTGCTTCTTGGCTTAGAACTGATCTGCATGAGGAACAGATGTTAATGTGTGTAAGAGCTGTCAACATGATGAGCCAGTTCAAAGACCAGCATTTACCCTCTAAAGCTTGGGTCCCCTCCCTAGAGCGAGTATGTACAGATCAAGTCAACAGCATGGTCCATGATTCTGGACTCTGGGCAGGAAACTGAATGTAGAGGCTAAAGTGAGTGTTTGGGCTCTGCAGTAGATGTAGGCCAGATGAGGCCAGTTTTGGATCAGCATACAAAACTGTCAAATAATATCCTGATATTGTAACATTATCCTTATATATATTGTGCAAGCACAAGTTGTAATTGCTGTCTGACACATTTGTTGTGTCTGCTAAAAGGGATAGTTCACCCAAAATGAAAATTCTGTCATTAATTATTCATCCTCACGTCGCTCCAGACCTTTGTTCATCTTCAGATCACAAATTAAGATATTTTTAATGAAATCCAAGAGCTTTCTGACCCTGGATAGCAGCAACGCAACTACCACATGTAGCTTTAACGTGTCAGTTGCTGTCTACACAGGGTCAGAAAGATCTTGGATTTCATTAAAAATATCTTAATTTGTGTTCCAAAGATAAGCAAAGGTCTTATGGGTTTGGAACGACATGGGGGTGAGTAATAAATGACAGAATTTTCATTTTTGGGTCAACTCTCTGTCTCGTCTGTTTTTGCCACTGAATAAAAAATGTAAAAAGAAAGGTAATTGCGACTTTCTATCTCACAATTCTGACTTTCTTCTCGCAGTTGTGTTTACATCTTGCAATTCAGTTTTTTTTCTTAGAATTGCGTGATACAAACTCATAAGAGTTTTTTTCTCAGTAAAGTCAGAATTGCATGATATAAACTCGTACTTGCAAGTTTATATCTCACAATTGTGAGATACAAACTGTTTATTTGCAACAAAGAAATCAGAAATGTTTATATCACGCAATTCTGCGAAAAAAAGTCAGAATTGTGAGTTTATATCTCACACTTCTAACTTTATAACTTGCAGTTGTGAGTTTGTATCACATAATTCTGAGAAAAAAGATAGAATTGTGAGCTCATATCATGAATTCTAACTTTCTAACTTGCAATTGCAAGTTTATATTTTGCAATTTTGACTTTATAGCTCACAACTGCAAGTTTACATCACACAATTCTGAGTCCGAATTGTGTTTAAATCTCGCAATTCTAACTTTATAACTTGCAGTTGTGAGTTTATATCACACAATTTTGAGAAAAAAGTCAGAATTGTGACTTTATAACTCGCAATTGTGAGTTTATATCATGCAGTTCTGGCTATACCTCACAACTGCAAGATTACATCACGTAATTCTGAGAAAAAGTCTTGTGTTTAAATCTCGCATTTCTAACTTTATAACTTGCAATTGTGAGTTTATATCACAATTCTGACTTATAACTCGCAATTGCAAGTTTATATCACACAATTCTTACTAAATCTCACAATTGCAAGTTTACATCACATGATTCTGAGAAAAAGTTGTGAGTTTATATTTCGCAATTCTAACTTTATAATATGCAATTGTGAGTTTATATCACAATTCTGACTTTATAACTTGCAATTGCAAGTTTATATCATGCAAGCAGCATTAGAATAAGACATTTAAGTAATTTTTATATTATTTTATATTACATATTATGTGCATTAGAAAAAAAAACATTACTGGTGTGCCTCTTGAGACAAAACAAAGGCACTGATATATTTTAAGATCAGTCAGTGCAAGTTTCTTTCAGTTGGAACAGCTCAGGCTTACATTTTAGTTAGACTATATTTAAACCTTGTCTGTGAAACCAGGGGTAAAACTCGCAATTGCGAGTTTATATCACACAGTTCTAACTTTATAACTTGCCATTGCGAGGTTATATCATGCAATTCTGAGGGGGAAAAAAAGTCAAAATTGTGAGATGAAAAGTCGCAATAACCTTTTTACATTTTTTTATTCAGAAACAGGCTTCCATAACTATCCCTTTAACTGAATACATGGTGTTAACTAACTACATAACACGCTCTATATTACTGCCACACAGACATTACTCAAACACACTCATCTCCGGCTAATAACAGAATACCTCCTTGTAGCACTGACACAAACATTTTCTGTAAAGCTGCTTTGAAACAATATTGTGAAAATCACCATACAAATAAACTTGATTTGGATTTAATTGAATAGTCTTGTCATTTACTCCAAATACTAAACCAAATTAATTACAGCAGGATCTAAACTCCTTTTGTGTTCCATGGAAGAAAGAAATTCATACAGGTTTTTAACAGCCCAAATGTAAGTAAATGATCGAATTTTCATTTTGTGGTGAAAGAAACCTTGAACTAATTTGCATTTTACATTAGCTTATTATGTTAACTTAACTACTTTTGTTAGAAAAACATAAGGAACTTCATCTCTTTCTTCAGCTGAGTGCAGGCTAGAAGATTGAATGACTTTAAAAAGTCAAAAGTAGGTTACTAATTTTTTTATTTAAAAAAAAATAATAAAATCAATAAAGATGAAAAAGGACTGCATTCCCTTTTTTAAAGGCACCATAAAATCAAAACTGACATTTCCTATCTGTTTATAGAATTTTGGAGTGTTTTTTATAAATGATTTATCCACACACATCATTTTTTAAAAATTCATGTACGCTTGTAATCTTTAATCAAAAACATTAACTTCCACTCCCTCTCTCTATGACATCTCTTCTCTGATGATATGTGTATCAGCACGAGTTCAGGCAAAAGCAAACAACAATCAGTTCCTAAAGAAGTGATCCCTAAACTACATTTTTTCTCTTTTGAGAAGCCAGTTGACTTGGATATATGACACAGTAGGTAAGCAAAGATATTGACAACTTACATTTCATCCCAACTTTTTTGTTTTTAAAAAAAACAGTAAGGTTTCACACACAGAATGCATTTTTTTTATTTGAAAATGCATGTAGCAGGGAAGTGACGCAAAAGGTCACTCTAGAGACGTGTATTTTAAAAGTGGTGTGTTTTTAGAATGCCTAGTAATGCGTGAAAAGCCGCAAATAGCACAGCCGAACACGCCCGTGGTCTGTCTACAGAATTTTTACAAGTAATGTAAACACTGTCTAGCAAAAGTTGTTTGGAATAAATCTAAAGTTGCTGGTTTCTCCTTGGTCGTTAAGTATGTAAGACCAGACAGGCCACATTCTGTGTGACTGAGAGAGTGAGGAGGGCATGATTGCAGCTGGCTGTGAAACTGAATGCAGGAAGTTGCAGACACCGGACACACACTGTGCAGAGCTGCTCGCCTCAAGGCGTTTTCCGAAGTTTAGCAGTGTGCATTTCTACCAGATCATCATTTGCAATTCCGATTGAATAAGCAGTTAGGGGACATTGGCAGAGAACACCTCAGGTCTCCTCTCCCTGGCCCAGAGTGATGTGGGTCGGGCCCCGTGTGACGGCATCTGCTGCTCTCCATATGCAAAAGGACATTGCTGTAAGCAATCTATCTAGAAGGGATGGCTGTCCCTGGTATGGGACAGACCACCTCCAGGTAACCTCAATAGAATGAAAAGAAGACTGTCATTCAACACCTTCTACTGACACTGAGATTTAATGAGACACTTACCTTGGTGCTGGCAAGGCCAATATTAACAACAGTGAGTCATTCAAGGAGATCATTTCACACAGAATGTAGTTCAGCACACACACACACATAAATGAATACACACTGCATCGTAAAGTCATCCTGAGCCCCCCCTTGGCAGGAAGCATCTGGCTGGCATAGTGTTGCAGGTGGTGGAGTGTGACACTTGCCACCTGGCACTCCTCTGAAGTGGTCCTCACATACCGGCCACCATGCTGCCTCTCAGTATTGACCACCTGCTAGATTGGCTTGATCACGGGACGGCCTCCATCACTATTATTACCATGGCAGGTATTGTATTGTCATTGGCATTCTGGTGTCTTGGGAGCGCTTGTCTGTGTTGACGTACTTTGAAGAAGTGGTAGCACATTTTGAATCATGGGCAACGTGTTAGTTTCAACAAAATTACTGAGGAAAGTGTTCGTAAACAATTTTGTTTTCAATGAGATGAGACAATAAAAAAGCAGGCAACAGGCTGCTGTCAACAAAAATAAAAAAAGATACTGCTGGATATTAACAATATTTCTGAAGATGGAAAATCAAGAAAGAAACTGAGAAAGAAAAGTAAAAACCCCATTCATTTTTTGCCACTGGAGAATCGATTTTCAGGATTTATCTCCATATAATGGACTGATATGGTGCCCCAAGTTTGAACTTCCAAAATGCAGTTTAAATGCAGTTCAAACGATCCCAAATGCGGTTGTAAATGATCCCAGCTGAGGAAGAAGGGTCTTATCTAGTGAATAATATGGTTATTTTCATAAAAATTATACAATTTACATTACTTTTTAATTTACTTTTTAATGTCAAACACTCATCTTGTCTTGCTCTCCCTAAACTCTGTTTATTCTGCCTCAAGACAGTTAGGCTATGTTGAAAATGTTAACCGTATTTTCTCCCTTAACTTCAAAAATGATTCCAAAATCATCCTACATCGCTGCAGAAATACCGACCCAGTCTTTGCAAAGTGAACATGCAAAGATCATCAAACACCCTTAACAAAAATCGTGTAGAGCCCTTTAAAGCTGTACTGAAACTCTAGTTTGGACCTTCAACCTGTTGATCCCCATTAAAGTCCATTATATGGAGAAAAATCCTGAAATGTTTTCCTAAGAAACCTTTGTTTTTTTTTTTTGACTGAGGAAAGACATGAACATCCTGGATGACATGGGAGTGAGTAAATAATCAGGAAATTTTAATTCAGGAGTAAACTAATTCTTTAATTCACATTAAAGGATTAGTTCTCTCCTGAATTAAAATCTTCCTGATTATTTACTCTCGGATTTCATCAGAAATATCTTAATTTGTGTTCTGAAGATGAACGAAGGTCTTATGGGTTTGGAACAACATGAGGGTGAGTAATTAATGACAGAATTTTCATTTTTGAGTGAACTATCCCTTTAAAAGGATTATTTTGGACTTTCATACCAAAGTAAAATGTTATTTTGTTGACTAAGATTACATTTCACTTTGACTTCATTGACTACAATGAACAAACATAACTTGATGAAATAGGCCTTTTGACTAACATTAAAATATGTTTTTTAAAATAAAAGGACAAAACTATGGCTAAAACCAAAATAAAAACTGTAAAAATGAACACTGATCCTGGCTCAAGCATCCCAGACTTGTAGTTCTTTTATCCAACATCAGATCATACCATAGGGTAAGATAAGTTCACTAAAATAAGGTGAAAAGGGAACACCTCCCATGGGTCCTACAAATGGTCTCACAGCTCCCAAACATCAGGTGTTGTGCCGTGCTGTGAGATCGCATTAGGGTTTTGTCCACTGACCACGGGGGGTGGATGAGAGGAATCGTGCCTGTATCCTGTGTGAGCGGCTGTGAGGCCTCACCACTTGTGTGCCACATGCCTCTTGTCTCTGCCAAGCCTTTGCATGCAAATCCACAATATGGACATAAACTGGAAGGAAGAAGATGTGTGAGCATGGGGAATTCTGCTGTGTTTGGGCTGACAGAGGGTTTTTTAAATATAGTATCACATGTAGTCACCATAGGGACAGGATTCAAAATGATGTCAGCCCTCAGTGAGTTCATCCACCAAGGATATGTTTACATCGCTATTTGAAAAAAGATAATCCAAATAACAATATAAAAGGAGATAGTTAAACCAGAAGTTAAAAGTCATTGTTCACATAAAGAGACAGTTCACCCAATATAAAAATTCTGTCATTAATTACTCACCCTCATGTTGCTCCAAAACTGTAAAACCTTCGTTCATCTTTAGAACACAAATTAAGATATTTTTAATGAAATCCGGGAGCTTTCTGACCCTGCATAGACAGCAATGCAACTACCACGTTCAAGGCCTAGAAAGGTAGTAATGACATCGTTAAAATAGTCCATGTGACATCAGTGGTTCAAATGTAATGTTATGACACTACAAGACTTACTTTACAATACTTTTTGTGTGCAAAGAGAACAAAAATCACAGCTTTATTCAACAATTTCTTCTCACGTCAGTTTTTGATGTCCATTCACAAGAGTACTGCAACATAGATACCTTACTACCTTTCTGGGCCTTGAACATGTCAGTTGCGTTGCTGTCTATCCAGGGTCAGAAAGCTCTCGGATTTAATCAAAAATATGTGAAGATGAACAATGGTCTTACGGGTTTGGAGCGACATGAGGGTGAGTAATTAATGACAGTAGGGCTGCACGATTAATCGCACGATGTTGTGAGGCGCGTTTAGTCAATGAAGCCGGTACGTTGATTAGTAGTAAAGCTCCATCACGTGCGTTCAGCTGGAGCGGCAAGTAATACACAGAGCCGTAAAGCACTGACAAGCTACGCCAAATCGCGCGCAAAATCGAATTCGATTTTTAGCGCGTGATGGAGCTTTACTACTAATCAACGTACCGGCTTCATTGACTAAACGCGCCTCACAACATCGTGCGATTAATCGTGCAGCCCTAAATGACAGAATTTTCATTTTTTGGGTGAACTATTTAAAATCTTGTCTGTTAACTTTTACTATTTGTTTCAATCATACTTTTGGTCTTTTGACAAAAAAAATCCTTTAAATGTAGTCAATATTCTGTATAGCAGTTATAATCAAATAAAAAACAACATTGTAGCTGATGAGAAAGTGCAATTAGACCAAATACTCAATCATTTAAAATATGTAAACATGTAAACCTACTATTGTTGTGAAAATCTTATCACTGTTTATTTTCACGTGCTATAGTTTTACACGTTCTGACTGGCACATAACTTAAAGTTCACTTCACGTTGTCTGCGACAACGTCGCATTATTACGTGCACGTTGTGTATTCATTTGTCATTTATTTTCTAAATGGATATTAAAAAATTTAATACATTAAAGAGGCCTGAAGAACATGCCGTGATTTTGAGTTTGTAAAGGTGCCAGAAGAGTAACAAATTATACTCAGTGCTTTGGACATTCATTAACTGGACTGACAAAACAAGCAACAAACGAAGCTCCCAGGAAAAGCTCTCGTCTTTCTTGTTTTTTTGTTTGTTTGTTTTTACATCTTCACTTTAAGTTGTTTGGAGAAAAAGCATGTTTAATTCCTTTCGTCATCCCAAGTGGACATAAAACTCCAAGCGACGGAGACACGCATATAACACGCACCTTCTGCCATATCCTCCTTGGCGTCCCATTAGTAGCAAGTGTCTAATCCCAGCCTGAGCCGTAATTAAAGAGGCCATACACAAGTATGAGGGAGTGCTTCTCTTCAGCGGTCGCAGCTCCTCCTGTGCTGTATTCTGGCAAACGCTTGGATGGGAAGCCTGCATGCTAATGACCAAGGTGCGAAAATATCCCTGGGGTGTGCGACGCATCACGTTCTCCGGCCCACTCGCTGCTGAAGGCGTGGCGCCGCCCCGGTTCCGTGAGCAGGTTATGAATACGAGCTGGGGGAGGTACCGGTCCCGCAGTGTCGGACGTCTGTTTGACTGTAAGGGTGTTGACAGGGCGGACAGGTGCTTTGATAGATCTGTGTCCTTCATTTGGGTCAAAGTAGAAGTCCTTCGGCATGTCAGGTGCTATTTTCAGCAGGCATTGTCCTCGTCCCGCTGGGATTTTCTTCAGACTTGGTAATATAGTTCTATTGTAAAAATATAATAAAATAAAAGGAAATAACACTTCTGCTATTTATTTACTTATTTTGCTCTGATAATCTATAAAAGGTGCATTGGCTGCACGTAGTCCGCGTCACAGGATTTAGTTTGATGATGAACTACCAGTGTCAATCATGGCTGGATGTTTCCAAAAATAGTCTGGTTTGGCATAATTTATTGTGTATGAATCGCTAAACCTGGCATATCTTGCGTCAGAGGTCAGCTGCAATCTCACAGCTTTATGTAGCCCTGGTTTAAGCATAATGATTAAAGAGGATGACAACAGTTGTAGACTTCTGTTTACTCTGGATTGAAGCAGGGCATTTTTGACATAATTAGTTCCACTAAAAATAACAGACAAGCCTCACTAAAACCATCCCTCCTCCTGTCATTTCATGGCATCATTGTACATTTCTTCTGAGGTGGGCTCTTCCCAGAGATGAGGAGTTTAACAGCAAAAAATAAAAAATAAAAAGCTTCTCTGATCCCTGGTCCGGAAGGAGTCCAGGACTTTGCGTCTGCTTGTGCCATTCAGCTGTGTCAAGCTTAGTGATTCAACAAGTAAAATACAGCTCTGGCACAAACAAGCTTGAATATGGCAACTGCCATGATGTAACTGAAAAGGCAAAATGCTCTGTGCATTTTGTACAGCACATACTTTCCATGAATAGGGGACTAAATAAGGTCTAAATCTGGAAATGTTTGTATGATTACATGAAATGTACGGTTTTAAATACAGTTTTTAACCTTGATTTGTGTGTTTTTCTATTATAATTGTCTAGCAATAAAGAAAAACACAATTAAATTTATCAAACCTAAAAAGTAGTGCTGTCAATCGATGAAAAAAAAAACGTATTAATCATATGTTTTGTTTGTTTGTTAATTGTGATTAATCGCAATTAATCGCACCTAACATTAAGTTAAAAAAAAAATATATATATATATATATATATATATATATATTGCAATAAATTCACATTTTATCTTCAAATGAATGTATAAACAACATAAACACAGTATATTCTTTTGATATACATCTTTTTCATTATTAAAGGCAAGTATCATTGATACAAATATTACTGATGTCTCTAGGAAATTATTTTTTTCCTAATATTTGACTATTGACTATAGCCATTCAACATTACAGCTTATTTGAGAGCTATCAATTTTAACATTTTTAAAAATAATAACAAAAAATAACATTTAATTCAATAAACTTATAACAATCTTCACATAAACCCATTATAATAAATGTCAGACTTACCTGTGCCCTTTAGCAAGTATGAAATATACAGAAGTTGAATAAAGTAATTTCTAAATGAATAAATACAGATGAATCCTTAAAGCTAAAAGTTATTGATTTTGTCTTTTTCTTTTGTTCTTTGATTAATAGACATACAGCAGCTGCGGTATTAGGTTATTTGGCTGCTGTTACTTCAAGAGCTGCCACTGCTGAATGTGATGCAAAATTTAAAATGAGGCTCATAAGAATCACCTCATAAGGCGCATTTTTGTGAGTTGCCCATGAGGATTACTCAATATATCAATACAACATCATTTCACAGTACACAGTCTTTTTAGGTGCATCCCAAATCACATAATTATGCACTATTTTATACTATTTTACGATTTATAGTATAAATAGTGCGAGTAATAAATAAAAAAATTTATTAAATTAAAAATGATTAAATTAAATTAAAAATTAAATATTAAAAATAAAAAAGTGCACAGTGCATAAGAACATGCATTTGGGATGCAGATTTCAATTGCTAAAATTCTTTTGAATGATTCGTTTCAATGAACCGGCTCTAAAAAACTAATTTGGCGGTTCTTTTATGTTATCACGTATTTCATTTCTAACAAGCAATTTCAAGGGGTTGTAGCTACTTTTATTTTTAGCTCTACTTTTCAAGCTAGGCTAACTTTATCTCACAGCATATAATGCTTTTTGAAAGACGATGGTACACCAAATTCTGCCATGTTCTTGGACACAGTAGGCTATCACAGTACCATAATTAACAGCTATTCCTTACCGAGACTGTGCTGAAACCTTTTGCATAGTCCCTTTGAGAGGGGAACAAGATATGGGAGCTTCTCTAAAATTGAAAACGGCTCAAGCAGAGACTTGCTGCCGTCCCTGTGAGTCCCAGCCCCATGAATCTATTACCGGTGTCTCAGATCTGTCTGGGAGTGTGGCTGCTCTCATTGGATCAGCGGATGCTTCTGAGGGCAACTGGCATTTTAATGAAATACCTGAAAAGTCAATTTGCACATCTCTTCTCTGTCCTTTCTCAGTCATTAATTACAGCACCACAGGCAGAGGGGATTTAAAGCTGTTTTAAAATGGAAATCTTTAAACAAAAGGGTTGACAGAAAATTTGGTTGACCTGAAAAATAGGGACTTCTCATGCATAATTGAGTATGCCAGATTGTTCCTAATTTGCTGTTACATTTGGAAAGGTTAATAAGAGTTGCTTGGCTATGCGTCTCAGCTTCACCTTACTGTGGTTCAGATTGCACATTTCTGATCACATAATTGTATACCAAGTATTTTTTGCCAGAACTTAATGGATTTTAAAGGACTCATAACCTTGGCTATTGAAAGTCTGGTAATTTCATCTCCAGTATAATTAGGCTATAATTAGGTTTAATAGAAAATAATTTGAAATTCCTGCGTACATTTAAGAACATTTTCACCTGCTTAGGACATTGTTGCAGGGTCATAAGTAGTTTTATTCTCATTATTTTTTCAACAATACAGTCTAACCGAGTGCATTCAAATGCAATGTGTCATTTGAGCTCTAATTTAATGTTCCAAACAAATTGATAAAGTAAAGCAATTTGTTCCTTAGCTCTCAGTCAGCAGGAGCGACTTGGCTGCAGTTTGTAATCCAATCCTCAGACCCCTTAAATCTTCTTATGAGAAGAGAGCATGGCGGAGCATCTTGCTCGGGAAGGGACTGTTTCCTCAAAACTCATTTCACGTGTGGCTAAAACAGCAAATGGAATTTGTCCACCCTATAAAATGTGCCACCTCATTTAATTTAATAGTGCCATTCAGTAACCTGATGCTATTTTAGCCTCCCAATCAACCCGTCACATTGGCCTTGTACCCTTGTCAGTCAAGGGCTGAAATATTCCCTCAGTCTACTTTTTCCCCAATAAATAAGTTTAGCGCACCACAAGAAAAGGATTTTTCTTGAATCATCTTATCTGAAAAATAAATAAATACAATTCCAGGGAATAATGCAATCTTGAATGGCATTTTTCAGGCATTGCTTATGGCAGACCTGTTTGCATCAGCGATCGGGGAGGTGAGTAATATGACATCCAGTGAGCTGCAGAGCTAAAACAGGCCAGAATCCTAAACAGGGAATAGACAGCCTGAAGGAAGCCGCAGGGAACTGCAAAGTCTGAGAGGTTACACGGGGCACCTATAGAAATAATTTCAACCAAATCTTGTGCTTTTATACCCTTGTGAATGAACTTTATGTACAATATTACAATTCTTTTTTGATACTACAACATATCTACTGATCTTTAAATGAGATGTTTGTATCACTTTATTTGTCATTAGTGGAAATTTTGACTCTTTCTGCAGGTAAGATAGGCAAAGCTACGAGTGTGATATTGCGTTTATACAACAGTTCAACAGCATAAGTGTGTATATACACAAAAAAACAACAATGCAGTGTCTTTAAAAACCCTCTTTTGTGCAAAAAAACTTCCTTCCGCCATGGATTCAAATCTCAGTTTGACAGTTCAACAACTGAGCCAAATCCTCTGTTGCTAATTCAAAAATGTCACTTAAGAACTAGTAATGAAGGAATGTTGAGTTGCTTCATTAAAAGCTTATTGTATTACTGTATTAAAAGCTCACTATTTTATATGGAGTAGAGAATTATGAAAGAGAGATGAACTAGGCAAGTGTGATTACCTGCACCTAATACAGCATTCATTTTCCAGATCAATCTCATATTCACAATAAAACATTAGTTTGAATGTCTAATGAGGAAAGCGATATCTTTGTCGTACTATCCTTTTATCTGTTAATCTGTTTAAACTGGCTGTGCCGACACATCAAACCAAGCTGTATTCATGTTACCATAACTCTTCAACCGTTTGCATGATCAAATTGCTTCTGACAGTAGACAATATGCGCTTTCTGGCAATGTATAGCTTATTGCAGTAATTTCTTGAGCTCTGTTGGCAAATGACAGCAGATTTCCGGGAGAGCAGGAAGGAAACATTTGAACAGAGCACGGAGATTTGGATTGTGTAAAATAATAAATGAAACGAACAAAACATAGCAAAGGAGGAGTAAACAGCACAAAATGTGATTTGGATGATTTTTGATGAGACTTGGGAGCAGGCTGAGTGAGACTTCTTCACATGTGGTGTGTGCGTCTCTATAATGTGTCCGTGCCTGTAAATGTATGTGCGTATGTGTGTGCATGCATGTGTATATGTGTGCGTGCATGAACAATAAAAATTTCTTGAATGAAAACTGTGCAATCCAGTGTCAAAAAACACTTATATGTAATATAGTAGAATATTCAAGTATGAAGTGTTGGATTGTTTCGATCATGATTTCTCTTATTTTTAAAAAAATAAAAATCAGAAAATATATTCCTTTTTTTTTTCATCTATTTAAATTCTGTTTACAAACTCACCACACAACACTAATGGTCAATAACTGTACTTTTTTTGAAAGCCATTTTTTTCAGAAAAAAAAAGATACCCTGCACTTGGAAATTGCACATTCTGTTAGAATTTTACAGTCAAATAAATAAAAAAATATGTGAAAAATACCTATTTTACCCTTAGGTCAAGGTTAAGGGTGATTTCAGATGACAGCACTGTGCTTTTTTTTTATTTATTGCAAGAAAAGATCCTGAGGAACAGAGCACAGGTCAAAAGAAAATAAACTAAGAAGAACAAAAATATGAGAGAAAAAAAAATTAGACAGTAGGGTCTTCTAATAGTTTACATTTCTTCAATAAACTAAACAGCCTTCTTCCACTTTTACATTTTAAGAGTCTTACAGATTTACTGAACAACCAAAATTCCTTTTGAAATAAATGATGATATCATTTTTAGAAAATTTCTTGATTAAAACTTTAAGCCACTCAAATACACGAGACCAGAAAGCTCTACTAATTAAGCAGTGAAAGAATAAGTGTGCAATAGTTTCAATATTAACCTCACAAAAGGTACAATTATTGTGAACAATATTAAATCTATATCTAAGAAACTCTAAAGATGGGTGGATATCATTAAAGTGTACTTCCTTGGCTTTGTGAGGTATCGGAAAGGAGAGATACATGGTTCTTAATTTGAAAATAGAACTCTTGGGAAAAAGATAAGATACATTATTTCGACTAGCTTGATTTGAAAATTTATCTTGGGTCAGTTCTTATTAATTTATTTGGCAGTCTACTCCTAATAATAGAGTTTCAGTTATATTGGGCACTGAATTACTAACCAACATTACAAAAGCCTTTGGAATACAATTCAATACCCTATTATATTGTTTGTAATCACAATGAATATTATATTTTTCACAGAAAGTTCTGTGATTCATGAAATAACCATCATTCCCTAAGTAAACAACAGACCAGACATCTCATTCCCACTAATCTCTAACAAAGAGTGACTTGTTTCTAAATAAAATGTACCTATTATTCCAAACTGGTGAATTATGAGGGGAGAAATTATGTTTATAAATCAGCTTCCAATATTAAAGAACCTGCTTATGAAATTCATAATAGAAATTCTATACTGCCAACACTTTTAAAGATATTTCTAGGGGCGCAAAACCAGAAACTATTATTATTTATTAGAAAGTTTTAAGACAATTTATCTTGAGCGTTCCATTCATTCAGTCGAAGTCTATGGCCTGTAAACCCCCTTCTTTATAATCCTTCACTAGTGTCCCTTTTTTAACATAATGAGATTTTCTCTTCCAAATGTAATTAAAATTCATCTGATTAATTAATTTAATTTTCTTATTAGAAATGGGAAGGGATCCTGCATCTGGACAGAGATTCCACTTTTGTCAATAAAATTCTTCCAAATATGGAGATGTCTCCCTGTCCAATCTTGTCTTACATTCATCAGTTCTATTAGATATATTAAGTGTTTCATTTAGTTCCTTATCTTTGGTAAGGAGAATACCAAGATATTTGATTCTAGATTTAACTGCTACATTGCACATTTGTGTGAGCTGAGATTGTTTTAATCTCATTATTTCACATTTACTTAAATTAAGACATAAGCCCGAAGCATTAGAAAAGTTCTTAATGATTTGAAGAGTTTTTGGAACCTGATCAGAATTCTTTAGAAATAAAACCGTGTCGTCCGCCAGTTGACTGATCACTATAGAATCATCAAAAACCTTCAATTGCTCAATGTCAGAATTTGTAATTTTAAGAGCAAGCATTTCCGCGGCCAAAAGATGTTGTTGAAAATAAAAATAACTTGTTTACAACTGTGTTTCAGTCTCCTTCAAAATAAAAGTCTCAAATCTCATGTGGCCCTCTAATGGCTGAACACTGTAACTAATCACCATCACAAACAAACACACCATTTCCCAATACTAAATAATATTTTTAAAGGGGTCATCGGATGCCCATTTTCCACAAGTTGATATGATTCTTTAGGGTCTTAATGAAAAGTCTATAATATACTTTGGTTACAAATTCTCAATGGTAGTGTAAAACAACACCCTTTTTACCTTGTCAAAATCAGCTCTGCAAAAATCATCTCATTCTGGTCGAGGCTGCTTTAAATACAAATGAGCTCTGCTCGCCCCGCCCCTCTCTTCTCTCTGTGGAATGACGAGCCTGTTTACCGCGTTTAGCCGCTAAACTTGCTAACTAGCACATTATTAGAAAAGGCGATTGCAAAGATTTGCAAAAAACCCTTATACTCACTTCTGCTGTAAGTGAAGCTGGATCACAAATGATTTGTGCGAACATAGACAGATATATGTAGATCGGGAGGTGCATTCCCTTCACAAAATAAAAGTAATCCACTGCATCTTCAGCGGCTCAGATGTCGGGAGTAAATGACGACCACTATGTTCATTATTACATCCAGCAACACATCAGTCGCTCAGATCTTGTCTAACTTAGATCCCTGCTCCAGCATCAAAACATGGAGGTTGGACTGTTACAACTGATCTGAGGTAAGACGCTCATGACAGGCATGATGAATGATAATATTTAATAAACAACAACAGCCATCATAAAAGTTGCTAGGCAATTCAGTCAAAAGTACAAAGGCAGCGCTCTGATATACAGAAAAAAGTTACATAAAATATAACGTGATGAAATTTGGCTGTCAGCCAAAACTATGTGCTAGAAATTTTCAAAACGTCCAGTTTTTAGATGTTGTATTAATGTTCTTGTTTGGTTATAAGAACATTATTCAAAACATTTTTAGAATGTTCCACTAACAATGCAAAAAAAAAAAAAAAATACGTTTTTATGCTAACATGTTTAGAGCGTTTATCAATAACATATAACCTTGAGAAAACTACTATCGTTACTGCAGGAACGTTTTTCAATAACTTTGAGAAAACATTTAGAGAACGTTAGCCAAAGCGGGGTTCCTACCTAGAATTCGATTTCTTTTAAAAAAATGGTCAAGACATGGTTACAGCCTTGTGTTTTGCACAGTATTACCTTATCTTTTATTATGTTCTTGTAAATAATATTGCTGAACGCTCTAAACACATTAAAACTTTGATAGCAACACAATTTCTGAAAGCCATTAAAAAAGGTCTTTATAAATCACAGGCAGTAATTTTAATGATCTGCACTGTCATATGATAATCAAATACTATAAAGTACCACATTTCTTTAATTGCTGCAGTTTGCAGAGTGAATCCTCCAGTTTCTTGACCCCGCTGGCAGGTCGCTTCTCGGATTTAATTACCACGTCATCCATAAATGTCTGAGGCCTTCAGATCCATATTGCGCTAACAGGAATCAGACAGTTTAACAGCACAGCGTTGCCTCCCGGCATTTCTTTGTCACCTGGCATTTCTCCAAGATGTTTTCCGAAGGTGTGTGTCACTTCTGTGGAAACGCAAAGTCAAAAGCTCCAAAAGAAGCAAAACTTGCTGAGAACTGTAACAACCTCCAAGCGTTCAGCATTTGACTTGTCACATTGTGAAAGTAGGCCATATGGCACAATTAAATGTATGGTTCTGTTATACATACTGTAGATGTTCTTATCTTCGTCAGGTTCATCAGAAGTGAGGCAATAATTCTCTGTCTCCATCTCAGTTTTTTTTTCCAAAGCACATGACAGCAGGCTGAGCCTCCGTCACCATCACCATCATGTCAAATGGTTATAATCTTTTGACAACACTGCAAAGACGTTCTAGCTGTGAAAGAAGGGGACCACTTAATCTCCTTTCCATCTCCCTTTTATTCGATTAATCCCCGGCACAGCTGTTTGAGACACTGTAAGATTGTGTAATATGTGTCCCATCCCACCCTATGCCGTAATTGAAAATGATGATCTCTCTCAGTCAAGTGCAACCAGAACACTTCTTTAAACATGAATTCATGTCCGATGAGGTCCAGTGTGACCTATTTAAACACTTTAAGTCGAAAGAGTTAATTTCACATTTTAATGTGTTCCGACCAACGATGTAGCTATTTTAAAAAAATAAGAAAAATTTTAAGTCTCTTTAAACTCTTATATCTCTTGTATTTTGACTAATCTTTCAAGTCTGTCTATACCATACGATTTTTTTCTTTCCATATATAATGGTGCTATTTGATGTTCTATTAAATATATCTGTACTGTCATATATTACATAAAAATTCTCAAATGCAGAGATTTATTTTATTACAGCCAGGACAATGAACTCCTGAGCTATTATATGGCAAATCCCATATGCGTAACTTGTTATTTTTAGCAGCTTAGAGTTATGTAAAGCATAGATGAAGCTTATAGAATTGTCCTTGCCATCATTTTAATAGTTCAGAGTTCAATATCTGACCTCAGGTCAATGACTGGAAGTAAAGCTGTCTTGTATTTTCTATTAACTTGCTCTTTGAATCCCCTTGTTTTGCTGTTTCATTCTGATATATTTTTACTTGGACAAAAATAGTGTTTTGTTTGCTCTACAAAATTGAATGTTATTCAAGTTTTAAAGGCACAATATGCAAGTTTTTGCCTCTAGAGAAAGCATATTCAAAACAAACAAAGAAACAAAGGCGTAGTTTGATGACGCCGTGAGTGAGTGTGAAATCATGGGAGTTGGAGTCTTCATCCCCACAGCCGATGTAATCCGTCGGGACTTGGGCAGAAATCATGTTCATGGATGTGCTAATGTATTAAAGATTTATTAAGGTCACTGTAGTATGGAGAATGGTGCTCCTTCCGGTCATGCGTATGTTAGGTAAAACAGCGCTGTTTTATCATACTAGATACTGGAAAACTGAGGGTGTACGACGTCATTGGCAGGCGACGCAATGATGGTCCGTTACACTAGTTAAAATTGCTTATTTTTGTGGATTTAAACATTCTTGAACACATTTGGGATAATGTAAGTATACATAAGTCAGCAAAATATATAACACTGTTCTAGTGGTTTTTGGATATTTTAATAAAAAAACTTACATATTGTGCCTTTAAGGATAAGTTATGCAGGCAAAATATTTTTGAAGGACAGTGAACGGGCGTAAACAGGAAAAGCTCCTAGATTCATGTTTATTTTTTCCATTTATCTCTATTTCTACTTATTCAGTTTCAGCTGCACACTCTGCCAGTCTTTCATCGAACAGTAAATGGACCATTCTTAGCTTCTGTGGGGTCATAGTAAGTGCTCCTGGCACAGATACCAAGAATGATGCACTTGAGGCACGGCTGTAATTTATTACATTTAAAATAGTCAAAAACCCAGAGAAGTCAGAGATGCTGAATATCCATCCTGGCCTTTCTTTAAATAATCTCTTTTCCTCATTCAAACGGATTTGTTAAAATGTAATAACGCTTTTGATTTGGCCTTTTAGGTTGAGGTTATTGCAGTTTGTTGCTTTGGTGTTGAACCCGGACGGAGAAATGAGTTAACGTAATTCTTGAGATTGTATCATCTTGGCAGCGTCCACAGTTGTAAGATCTTCAATATCTTTGGATTAACTTCTCAAGACTCCAAGAGCTTGTTAAATCTTTGGTCAAGATTGTGCACTTTGATTGGAACTCAGTCAAGACTTAAAGCATGTCTGTCGTTCCGTTTTATTGACGTGCACTCTTTCATCGGGGGCTGACCTCAGTACACACCATGTTACATAAAGATATCCAAGAAAGACATTAAGCAGGGAAGAATTAATTAGCATTTATAAAGCATACTTGGACTACACATATTTGGAAAAGCTATGGACTACATTAGTTTCTTGAGGATTTTCCAGGAACACCATGCAACTTAAAGAGTTAAAGAGAGTGAACAGGGTTTTAATTACCTTGTGACAAGCATCTCCAGCCCTTTTAGGCCATAGACCCCTTGATTGAGAGAAAGATGGAGCAGGGACCACTTGTTACATATTGTATAAAACAAAGCATTATTTTAATATTAATTTTATCTGCTTTAAGCTTATGATGCTTACTTTCAAAAGCTATTTGTTAGTTGTATACTTGTAGAATACATAGCTATTTATTTTTTCTAATGAATTTTAATGTGAGAAGCAATATGTAAATGCTTTTTGCCTTCATGAAACATGTACAGTAGCTAAACTTTCATGTAGCTGTCCTTTTTCACAAAGATTACATGAAGATCAAACAGTCATTTGCAGAATCCCAATGCCAAATTATACTGATTGAAACTCATATGGAAAATTAAAGGGTTAGTTCACTCAAAAATGAAAATTATGTCATTGACAACTCACCTTCATGTTGTTCCAAACCTGTAAGACCTTCGTTTATCTTCAGAATGTAAATTAAGTTATTTTTTATGAAAACCGAGAGCTTTCTTACCCTGCATAGACAGCAACACAACTGACACGTTCAAGGTCTAGAAAGGTAGAAAGAACATTGTTAAAATAGTCCATGTGACATCAGTGGTTCAACTGTAATTTTCTGAAGCTACGACAATACTTTTTGTGCACAAAGAAAACAAAAATAATGACTTCATTCAACAACTACTTCTGTTCCATGTCAGTCTTCGATGCACGTTCATGAGATTATCATGCAGAGGTCGCGTTAACCGAAAATTGTCCGTCATTGACAGATTTTTTTTTTTTTATATCAGTGACGGAAAAAACTGAAGGCCGTCCGTCACTTTGACAGATTACACTGAGGGTGATCTATTGTAATTTGTAGCTGTAATTCCCACCCCTGTCCAGTTGGTGGCGAGAGCGCTATAGTGTAGCAGCAGTAGTGATGAGAAGTTCGGATCATTTTACCGACTCGGACCTCTGAGTCTCGTTCAGCAAAATGAACGAATCTTTTCTCAAGTCATTTCGTTCATTTTAGCAAAATATAATAAAAATGTTACGTGTTTCCTCTAACACATCTACTGCTTACACAAACATTGATCACACTACAAACACCTCACCTCTTATCTGACAAGTTTTCAGTTTGAGTCATTCGTTCATCATGTGACAGCCCTATAAGCTTAACCGATGCAGTGTGAGCCGGAAAAAGAATTGATTAGTTTATCTCTCGAGTCTTCGGGTTCGAGTCGTTCGTTCATTTATGCAGTCGAGCCGGAAAGAGAATTGATTAATTCATCTCTCGAGTCTTAGGGTTTGAGTCTTTCGTTCATCACGTGACAGCCCCATAAGATTAACGAACTACTCCAAAAACCCGAAGACTCGAAACCGGTGAACTAATTCCAGTATAGAACCTAATAGGATGTTGTGTCATTCGTCCGGAGTCACATTAAAGATTCGTTCAAAATGGTCCATTAAAATGAGAATCTATTAAAATTGAAAAATCAAATGTTTTATTTTTTTTTTTTTACCCAGCCCTAGCGTATTTTGTTGTTTTTAAAAATTGCACTGTCATCCTGTAGGTTCATGATTAAAATTAAAATGTAAATAAAGATAAAAGCAATTAAATGTGTTAATATAATTAAGATATGAAAATTAAAATGACGGGTAATAAAAGATTATGACGGAATTTTTACGACCATGTCCGTCAAAATGACAGACAATGTTAAAGTCTAACGCAATCACTGATACCACGATATATATGCGTGTAATGCTGCTGATGAAGGAGCCAGAATTCTGATGAATAATGAATGAACGAATGAACAGAATGAATGAATGAACAGATGAATAAAGTCATTATTTTTGTTTTCTTTGCGCACAAAAAGTATTGTCGTAGCTTCATAAAATTATGGTTGAACCACTCATGTCACATGGACTACTTTCATGATGTCCTTAATACCTTTCTGGGTCTTGAATGTGTAAGTTGCGTTGCTGTCTATGCATTGTCAGAAAGCTTTTGGATAGCATCAAAAATATCTCCTTTGTTTTCCGAAGATGAACGAAGGTCTTAAGTAATTAGTGACAGAATTTTCATTTTTGGGTGAACTGTCTCTTTAAAATATTATTGCTGTGCAGATTATTCAAACTGGGAAAAAAATGCATTATTTTGATATTAATTTATGATATTACACATGCATTGATCTCTCATTTAAATGATAGCTTGCTGAAATCATAACTACATTGCTGCCATATATCCAATATGGATCTATTATGAATTTATGACAGCAATACCAAATGTCCTCGGAGTCAGTGGCTAGAGATTGCAGTTCACTTAGTTTGCAGTAGGAGGTGCTTTTTTTTTAGTGCTGACATTGTCTGGGCACCGGCCTTGAATCAAACCAGATAGCTCAACAGAAACTAATAAATGTGGAACTTCATCATTCCAGTGCAGTCACTGTCCTTCCCAACTTTTTAAAATCGCCATCTCAATTTTACAGTTGAGCTTTTGATTACACTCTGTAAATGACTGAGAAATCAATAAAAGATGCCTCTTATGACCATTTTCCCAGAACTATGAGACTCACATGACGTAAGTGGTCCATGACTCAAGGTTAAAGCTGTACCGAGTGTTCAAGCCATATAAGTCATAAATGTTCCAAATGGTCAAAATGCCTCGCTCTGACCCTGGTTTAAAAGGTTCTCTTTAAGTCAGTCTTAAATCAAAAGTGTTCACGAATTAGTATTTCATGAAGCCAGTTATTTCTAGAATGTAAATGTAACACTTTATACATTATTTAATGCTTAAATAACATTTAATTGCTTGTTAATACAATCAGTTCACTTTATGTCTTGATACAATGTTCAAATCATTTCAGCATCTTTCTTTAATATAAATAGCATCTTCAATAAAAAATAGAAACTCAATTAAAACGTACATCAGATAAGAATAAAAGAGCATTTGATCAAAAGCAATTATAATAGTAAGTGAAATAATTTTGTTAAAGACAACAACCTCCCACAAGTATGGCTATTTCCACATTAATTTTATTACTTATTACTTATTACTAAATCATTCTTAAACAGATGAAAATATCATATTTTTCTCACCCTCATGTTGTTTCAAACCTGTATGACTTGCTTTTCTCAGTGGAACACAAATGGACTAATTTTATTGTGATTCTTTTTTGTCATTGTTGGTGCATGAAATCATTAGTCCCCATTCACTATTGAAAAAGAGCAGCATGAACATTCTTCCTATCATCTCCATTTGTGTTCCAAAGACGAAAGACAGAAACTTAAAACAGCATGAAGGTGAGTAAATGACTGAATGTTCTGTAAGATAATGCTTTAATATGGATGAGCAACAAAGGAAGATACTGTCAAATCTTTCAATAACTTTCAAATTCCAAAGCACCAGTGACGGATTACAGTCATGAAAATGAATTTACAGCTCAAGATACTTATGGAAATAAGAGATGATTATACAATGTATGGCTGTGTAACACATTTTCTGCCCTCCTTTGAGTGTGTTGCTCCATAAATCTTCAAAGATGTAAGAGACTTACTTCTGAGATTTATGATTTATGATATGTTTCCGTCATCGAGTGTACATTGTGAACATAGTTATTTTAATATCTTTTGCCGATGCTGTCTGTTGGTGTTGTTCGTCTGGGACACGGATGATATAACAGACATAAAAAGATGTGGTATGGTAACTCTGGAATTACTTGGATTGTTTGAGCTGTACATGACTTCATGACCACAGTGTCCTAACCACTTTTTAATATATAGGCTTACTCATAGAGAGACACAACATTGTATTTCCTCCTGGTGGTCACATTTATGCATCACAGTCTGTGGTCTGTGGGCCTCATTTGTGAAAAACAAATAAGTTAGTGTGTAAATCAATTGTGCAACTATGCTTACATAAATTATTGAATAAATGTGCATGGACGCATTGAACTGACTGCAGCAATTTATGTAAGAATGGTTTGTGAACAGTTTATATGTGACCCTGGACGACAAAACCAGTCTTAATTAGCATGGGTATATTTGTAGCAAAAGCCAAAAATATGTTGTATGGGTCAAAATTATCAATTTTTCTTTTATGCCAAAAATCATTAGGATATTAAGCAAAGATCATGTTCCGTGAAGATGTTTTGTAAATTTCCTTCCATAAAAATATCATGATTAGTAATATGCACTGCTTTATTTGGACAACTTTAAAGGCTTCTTTCTCAGTATCTTAATGTTTTTGCACCCTCAGATTCCAGATTTTTAAATAGTTGTATCTTGTCTTGGACAAGTTGTATCTTGGACCATATATTGTCCTATCCTAACAAACCATACATCAATAGAAAGCTTATTTATCCAGCTTTCAGATGATGTATAAATCTCAATTTTATAAAACTGACCTTTGTGACTGGTTGTGAGTACAATATGTGTAGCATCAAATTTGAACAATTTAGACACAATTGACACTTCGTAGGGATTTTGATTGACGTGATCTGACCAATCATAACACAGAATCTATCATTTTTTTTTTTTTTTTTTAAGTTATATTTTTGGGGCTTTTTGCCTTTATTTGACAGGACAGTTGAGAGCAGACAGGAAAGCATTGGGTGAAGAGGAGAATCAGTAAAGAACCTCAAAACGGGGATCGAACTCGGGTCGCTGGCAGCACAGTTGCACTATATGTCAGCACACACTGGGCGATCAGTGCCTACCAGAATCGACCATTCTATCCGACAAACAAACCAGACAGCAGAGTAGATTATCATCGTTGATCTTGAACTGAAAAATGTGTATTGACGTCTTTCCACAGTTGAAACAAGATAAATTCTTTTTTCCATTCATGTTTTATTTTCATTCAAAGAGCCACAAGCGGTATTTATCATACAAAATTTGAAAGCTGAGACCTTGTTTTGTACCAAAAGTAACCTGCTTTGTCTTGTCTGTCAGCATGTTGTCAGTTTCCTTTTTGCTCCGCGATGTATTTTTCACTTCGTGAGAACTGATGAGAAACAGTAACGAAGGGGGGTGGGTCTTTGCGAAGGTTCAGTTATGAATTAAAGAATATATTTGCGATATATAAAATATAAAACAATTCTAAAAGTGTCCAAATACCTGTTCAGGCCACTGTATATGCAGTTCTGCTGTTGACTGTGGAGCTCAGAGTGAAACTGTCACAGAGTCAATAAATAATAGAGCTGCCTCTTATGTTTATGTGTGTTTTAATGACGGGGTGCATTTTGAATTATAGTAATAAAGTGCTACAGAAGACCTTATATTACCAAATCACTGGTCATAAAGTATGGTATAAACAGTGTTCAAAAAAAAAAAGGACCTCTCTTCTACTGCTGCCTGGTGTTCTTGAATTTTGCTTGCAGAAAAACTGTTAGATAGATAGATGATAGATAGATAGATAGATAGATAGATAGATAGATAGATAGACAGATAGATAGAGCTTCTCGTAAGTTTGCGAGACTGAGAAAATGGGATGAGACAAACACAGATAATGAAAGCTGGTTGGCTATTACACAAAACAAACACCAAACTATTATGCACAAAGCTAATTATGTCAAAAGTTAGCTAACACACTGAAACTTAGAAGTGAATGCAACAGTCTGAATTTATTATAGCTTACATGAGATGGCAAATATGAGCCAAGAGATATTAAGCATCTAATTACCATGCTCATCCGATTATAAGCATAAATACACAATGAAAAACACAATTTATTGTGTTCCTGAAATGTTCTTAGCTTGTACATAATCAGTTTATACCTGTATGAGCCATTGATCATTTTGAGAGCTGCAAATGCCACATATCAGTTCACTGACAGTCATGCATATTTGAATATACTCATGCAGACTAATTCCAACTACAGGATTAAAGACAGCTAAATGTAATACTCTCATACTGAATAACAAATGCTTATTTGTTTCCTTTTGATTACGAGCAATGGAAGGTATTCTAAAAAAGAATATAAAATCCTGTTGTTACAGCTGTGTCCAATGTTAATTAAGAACGGGCTGTCACAGATAAACTGCTGCTTTTAGATACAACCCAAACCACATAGAGGGACATTCACAATGTTAAGCATATTGTTTATTACCTGTTTCCCAGCAACATACAGCAACAAGATGCCAAAAGAGTGAGAAGCTCAAAGAAAAGGCTGCTAAAGGAATCTATAGTGGTTTCATGATAGAAGAGATCCAGCTCTACTCAAACACGGCCGTTTAGGAGACAACAGGCGTCTTCTTAATGAGACGTTTGCGCACTGGGCTAGCAGATGCTGCGCTTGCGCTGGCTTTCTCGGCCTTCAGTTCATCTATGAAGGTTTCCAAAGGTCCAAACTTCTCAGTCAGCTCACCAAGATGAGTTTTCAGGGCATTGAACTCTTTGTACAAGTCATCCAGCGCCTCAGAGAGAGGCTGGATCCTGAGAAGAGTTAAAGAGAGAGAGAAATATGAGAGCAGCACGGTATAGCGCAGTCTCTGGTTGGCTTTGAGCTTTGAGGAATATGAACATGACTAGATTCCAAACCATAAGGAGCCAGGAAGTTCCCCATTAAGCACATAAAATATTTTGCGAGGTTTCCAGCATAATGAAATGTTCTGCTCTGAAAGAACGCAGTCCGCATTTTGACATAGCTGCAGATACCAAAATAACAACGTTGCGTTCCTGCTGTTTTCTCTCTGTGGAAAGAAAGAATGCCTGAATCTGAGAGTTTGATGTAATGCACTGAACCTCATGAAAGCGTACCTGGAGTAGTCAGGCAGCAAGGACTGATGGTCGTTTTGCAGGAGTCCTTTTACTTGGTTCAGGATGTCGAACCTCCAGTCGTCAAGCACTTGAGTCAGATTTGCAACTCCTCGCATGCTTACTCTCTCAGCTGAAGACCAGAAAAGCAATATCGTTGACATTTTTATCAAATGCAACCACGGTGATATTATCTAGGAGTATTTTCAGGTTCATTCAAACAAAAAAACTGCAAGAACATTAACACATAAATCAACCGGTTTGTGTTTTATGAAACAAGTCAAGAAGACATCCACTTACAGCCATCACGGTAGTTCCACTCCTCTTTTGCAGTGCGTCTCTTCTGACCACAGACTACGACCACAGTTATGGTCAGGAACAACAGGCTCACCCTGAAAATCATCCTGGCTCTTTATGTTTCCTGCACAATTATACCCAGAAACTTAGATTACATGTGTTGTTACTGAAACTAACTACTGAAAGTGCATTTCCTCCCCTTGAAAATGTTAAAATGACTGCCTTGGTCTTTTCCTCTCCTCTAAGCAGATGATATATGTTTACTGAGAGATAAATCAAGCCCTGTGCTATTAAAACTCAATATTAATTTTAATCCTAAAAATAATATTGGTGCATAAAGACCACATTTGGTTTCAGGGCACAATCTGTGCCGACTTGCCTGATAGCTGTGCATGACATTTTCCTCATGGTCTGTAAGAAAGCTACATTTTTAAAACAACGTGCATGTGAAAATGGAATAAAAACGAGAAATAAACATTTGTTTAAATGAACTTAACTTTTTGCAAATATATATTTTTTTAAAAAGTACAGAAATATACAGAATGCATGAAATATTTACACAGATACAAAATCAGCTAAAACAACCAACACTTTTGCAATTATATTAGTGTGTAGATCTAAATTTCCATGTTTACATACCAGTCAGAGAGTTTAGGAAGATGTGTGCTCTTTAAAGTGCTCCTGGAGTTCTGTGTCTTGGTTGCTCCACCAGTCTGTCCCAAGACTGAAGAACACTCCCTCCTGTTTTAAAACATTCCCTCATCACACACATCTTTCCAAACCCTTGGCTTGTATGAGCAAGCCACTATGGTTTGAATTTCAAAACTCTTCCTTGAGGTCCAAAGAGTTCTGTAAGAATTTGTTTGCTCATTTGTGACTCTGTAATGCTTTAGTATGATTTTAGCTTGTTTAGTAACCATTAAAGCTAGCATGCACTTTTCAAGTGTGTTCTGACATTTCCATGTAAAATAAATCAAATTTGAAAATCAATCAATCTATCTATCTATCTATCTATCTATCTATCTATCTATCTATCTATCTATCTATCTATCTATCTATCTATCTATCTATCATCTGTCTATCTATCTATAAAATGAAGGAATTAACACTTTATTGCAATGCTGTATCTTACGTATTAAAATTTAAGAATTTCTACAGCATAAATGAGTTCTCTCAGCCTCTTTAGAGACCAGAGACCGACTGGAGTAATGATATAACGATTATGTCACATCCGTTTCTGGGACGGTTGCTAAGAGACAGGATGGCTGCGTCGTGTCTGTGAAAACACAGAGGGCTGTATCTTCAACTTTCTAAAATTTGACGTTTTTGTTTATGGGATAAAATCTAACGTACATGTACCGTTTGGTTTCGATAATGCCGCTAACAACGATTAAAGACGGCGAATACACGGCTACCGTGTACAAAATGGTGAGTTATTAGCTGCACAAGCTAACAGGCTAGCTTAGTTACCACTAGTTTCATATGCTGTTTGCTTGCATTCGCACTTTTAGCAAAACGATTTTCTTTTCTATTTTCCCCTGGAGGAATTGGCTCTTTACCAATGCTTATTTCTTTCTTTATTAGATAAAAGAAGGGAGATATGGAGATGCAATTCATATTCTGAGCAAAGAACATCAGAAACACACTAAAGTAAGTTACAGCAGTCATACTGAACTCATTCTTTACACTTAATCAATAAACGTCCTGTGCTTTATATTGTGTTCTCTAAGGAAAAGAACCCAACCCACAAATAACTCGAATAAATCGCAGTATAGCCATTTCAAGTATAAAGTCAAGTCCAAGTCAAAATGTATTTTTATAGCACGTTTAAAAGCACAGAGTTGCACCAAAGTGTACAGAAAACACATTAGGCATATAAAAAATACAAACACATTAAATAAAATACAATCAGAAAACTTAAATATATTCAAAACAAAACATTAAATTAACTTTAATTAAAACTGGCTAGTGAAGGAGGAGGAGACCTCTCATAAAAAGGCAGACTGTTAGTGTAATTATTTTGAGGATTCTTTTGTTTTATGTATGTGTGTGCGTGTGTGTGTTTATGTGTGTAAAATCCCTCTTTGTCTATATAAAAAAAATAATATATAATTTTCTGTTTGTAAATGTCCAGTCCAGGGCTGCTCTGTCTCTCCTAGGCTACTGCTACTACCACATGCAGGACTTCACTAATGCAGCTGAATGTTATGAACAGCTGACGCAGCTTCACCCAGAGGTCGAGGACTACAAACTTTACTATGCCCAGTCTCTGTATGGAGCGTGTGCCTTCCCAGACGCCATGAAAGCTACTTTTCTCTTGGACAGCACAACTAGCCATACTAAGGTGGATACACATAGCTGATATTTCATCAGCCATTACTCCAGTCTTCAGTGTCACATGATCCTTCTAAAATCATTCTAATATGCTGATTTATTATCAATGTTGGAAACAGTTGTGCTGCTTAATATTTTGGGGGGGTAAATCAGGGTAAATTTCACTTATTTTGTCTTCTGAGAAACATGTAGCTGTCTTTTGTAGCCTTTGAAGGGCAGTACTAAATAAAAAAATATGACATTTCGGCAAAATCAGAAAAATGTACGCATCTCCATTCTGTCCAAAGGTTTTCACCCCCTGGCTCTTAATGCGTGGTTTTTCCTTCTGAAGCATCAGTGAGTGTTTGAACCTTCCGCAATAGATGTATATGAGTCCCTCAGTTGTCCTCAGTGTGGAAAGATGGATCTCAAAATTGTTGTTGAAAAGGGTTCAAATACATGCTGGAAAACCAAAGAATTTGTGGGACCTGGATTTTTATGAAGAACAGTGGGCAGTTTAACTGTTCAGGACAAACAAGGGACTCATGAACAACTATCACTAAACAAAAAAAACAAAAAACGCAGCTGTGGATCATTCACAACACAGCACAGTATTAAGAATCAAGGGGATGTAAACTTTTGAACGGCGTTTTTTTGAATTTTTATAAATTCAACTATTATTTTCTCTTTTATACTATATGTTAACATCTTTTACATATAGTGTCAGTACTAAATAAACAATAACATGCATTTTGTATGATCCCTTTTATTTTGGTAAAATAATATTTTGAATGATTCTGAAAGGGGGATGTAAACTTTTGACCTCATCTGTGTATATATGTACAGCGGGTAAAATAAATATTGAACACGTCACCATTTTTCTCAGTAAATATATTTCTAAAGGTGCTGTTGACTTGAAATGTTTACCAGATGTCGGTAACAACCCAAGTAATCTATACACACAAAGCAAACAAAAGAAATAAGTTCAGAAATTAAGGTATGTGTAATAAAATGGACTGACACAGTATTGAACACATGAAGAAAGGGTGGGTGCAAAATAGCATGGAAAGCCAAGACACCAGCTGAAATCAGTAATTAGAAAGCAATCTTGCCTTTTGTCAGTGGAAATATAATATTAGCTGGTTCAGTCCCAACACCTACAGTACTATGATGATGAAGATTAAACAAGGGTGGACATTTCAGCAAGACATTCCCAAACACAGCCAAGGAAACTCTCAGTTGGTTTCAGAAAAACAAAATAAAGCTGCTAGAATGGCCCAGCCAATCACTTGACTTGGAACTAAAGATCAGATCATAGAAAAGGCCCAAAAAACCTTCAAGATTTGAAGACTCTGTGGAAGAATGGGCCAAAATCAAATTTCTCCATGCAGGAGGCGTCTTGAAGCTGTCATTACCAAAAAAAGGCTTTTGTACAAAGTATTAAATAAATGTCAGTAGTTCAATACTTTTTCCTGGTGTCATTCCATTTTATTACACATTATTTTATTAATTTCTGAAAATATTTGTTTTGTTTTATTTGTATAAATGGATTGCTTGGGTTGTTACAGACATCTGGTAAAAATTTAATGTCAACAGCACCTTTAGAATATATTTACCGGGAGAAATGGTGACGTGTACAATACTTACTTTACCTGCTATATATATATATATATATATATACACACACACACACACACACACACACACACACACGCACACACACACACTGAAGACTGGAATAATGGCTGAAGACTGGAATAATGATTGCTGAATGTTAAGCTTTGTCATTAAATGAATAAAATAAATTTCGTTTTAAAATGTATTAAAATAGAAAACATTTATTATACATTGTAATTATAATTGGTAGTGTACATCATTTAAAAGAACAGTTATTGTAACTTTAACATCATGTTGATCCAAGCATGTCACATTGCTTTCCTTTCATTTTATTGAAACAGATTTAAAAAAAGAAATAAATAAATATTATTTGTCCCATTTCTAAACAGATGATTAAACTGCAAGCTGCCATCAAATACGGAGAGGAGGATTTTTCAGGTGCAAAGGTAACATTTTTGTTTCTGATGTAATTTATTCACCCTTATTCCAAGCCACAATTTATGACTTATTTCTTCTATGAAACACATTAGGGGAATTGTTTAAAAATCTAGTGGTTCAGGCTACAATAAAAAAAACTTTTTTATGTACAAATCTTAAAAAGAAGTTCTTAAGTCTAATAATATTTATTTTTCTTTTTGTGTTCCATAGACAAAAAGAAAGTCATACTGGTTTTGACATGAGGGCAAGAAAATGATGACAGAATTTTTGAGTGAACTATCCCTTTAAAGCGATTGAAAATTCTGTCATTAATTACGTACCCTTATGTTGTTCCAAAACCGTAGGACCTTCATTCATCTTCAGAACACAGATTTTTTGAATAAAATCTTCTGTTCTGTCTTTGACATGCTTTCACTAGAGTACCACAACGCATGCCTGTGGTGCTGCTGACGCAGGAGCTGGTGTTCCGTAATTGAACGTAATTCCGTAGTTGAACCACTGATGTCACATGGACTGTTTTAACAATGTCATTAATACCTTTCTGGGCCTTGAACGTGGTAGATGCGTTGCTGTTTATGCAGGGTCAGAAAGCTCTCAGATTTCATCAAAAATATCTTAATTTGCATTTCGAAGATGAACGAAGGTTCTTACGGGCTTGAAACGACATGAGGGTGAGTAATTAATTACCAAATTTTTTATTTTCGGCAGAACTATTCCTTTAAGTGTCTGAATTCTTTTTATAGCCACAGTATACATAAAATATCCCGTAAGACCTCTGAGCTATGGCACATGTGGAAAATGAATCACCATCTGACCACAGAATGTGGCTTGAGCGACTGTTTATTTTGTTGGAATATTTGGTTTTGCTTTTCCAGACTCTGGTTGAGCAGTTGCCTCAGGATGACCCAGACTATGATGTTGATCTCGGGTGTTTGCTTTATAAGGAGGGCGAGTATGAAGAAGCTTGCAAAAAGTTTATGTCCTCCATGAATGTACTGGGCTATCAGCCAGGTGAGGATAAGCTTCTTTACCGTTGGTTCCATTGAATTATAACTGTGTGTGTTTGTGGTGTCTACACGCAGGAGCTTAATAGACAAAACAGACAAACACACACACTGGTGTCTCCCAGTAATTGTTCTGCCAAGAGTTACAAACATAACATTGACTGGTTGACCACACTGTGTAAGGGTAGCAATTTAGATTTTTTTTTTTTTTTTATGGAAATGAATGTGGTGTGGAGACCTTTTGACACACTGTGATGTTTTCTAAAACTAGCTGTGCTGGACTCTGATTGTTTTTTTTTCTTTGTTACAGATCTGGCCTACAATATAGCACTTTGTTACTACAGTTTAAAGCAGTACGCTTCAGCACTCAAATATATTGCAGAAATTATTGAACGTGGAATCAGAGAGCATCCAGGTATTTGTAACAGAAAATCCTTTATGTGTTACAAGATTTGATGTGCTGTAGAGTGAATTTCAATGAGTGATACTTATGTCTATAGAGCTCAGTATTGGAATGACAACAGAAGGCATTGATGTAAGAAGTGTCGGCAACACCCTCGTCCTGCACGAAACTGCTTTGATTGAAGCCTTTAATCTGAAAGCAGCTATTGAATACCAGCTGAAGAACTGTAAGTATAGATAAACTGCACTTAGGCGCCTTCCTATCAGGTACTTTTTGATGTGCACTCTATTTATTCATAGTGTATAATAAACTACAAATCCATTAGCAGAATCTGCGGCCTTCCAGGATTCCTAGTGGCATTGCATTAAGCATGAAGACTGTGTTTTGCTCAGTAGCTTTCAGCATAATTTAGCCTGGGGTGATACACTGCTCTGTTTTGACTGCCTACTGTAGCGGCTACTACTGAACTTAATGTAATTCAGTGATTATGGCCTCATAAATCTAAATTATTTTGCAGATGCTGCAGCGCAGGAAGCACTGACTGACATGCCCCCTAGATCAGAGGAGGTACTAAAAATTTCACCTTCGTGGTAACACTTTTTTCCTGTTGACACTTGGCATTCACATGCATTTTGTATCCGGGTAGTATCTTGAGAAACAGTTGAGGTCAAAAATTTACATACACCTCACAGAATCTGCTAAAAGTTAATTATTTTACCAAAATAAGAGGGATCATACAAAATGCATGCTATTTTTTTTTTATTTAGTACTGACCTAATAAGATATTTCACAAACAAGACATTTACATATAGTCCACAAGTGACAATAATAGTTGATTTAAGAGCATTAAGAGCCGGGGTGAAAACTTTTGAACAGAATGTCTTATTTTGTCTAAATATCATATTTTTCATTTAGTACTGCCCTTCTGAAGCTACAGAAGATACTTACATGTTTCCTAGAAGACAAAATAAGTCACATTTACCCTGATCTTCAAATTCAAAAAGTTTTCACCCCCGGCTCATAATGCATTGTGTTTCCTTCTGAAGTGTCAGTGAGTGTTTGAACCTTCTGTAATAGTTGCATATGAGTCCCTCAGTGTGAAAAGATTGAACTCAAAATACAGTCATTGTTGGAAAGTGAAATACACAAAAATGCTGAAAAACCAAAGAATTTGTGAGACCTGAAGGATTTTTCTGAAGAACAGCAGGCAGTTTAACTGTTCAGGACAAACAAGTGACTCATGAACAACTATCACCAAACAAAAAACACAGCTGTGGATAACAACACAGTATTAAGAATCAAGAGTATGTAAACTTTTGAACTTTTGCATTTTTATAAATTCAACTATTATTTTCTCTTGTGGACTATATGCTAAACATCTTTTATGAGAAATATCTTATTCAGGTCAGTACTAAATAAAAAAATAACATGCCTTTTGTATGATCCTTCTTATTTTGGTAAAATTAACATTTTGCAGATTCTGCAATGTGCATATAAAAATGACCTCAACTGTATTGATGTTTATGTATTGAACTCTATTGTGTTTCTCTGCTCAAAAGGAGATGCTAATAGGGATTAGATATGAAGAGAAAAGGAGAAAATAACATTTTAAAACTCCCCTGCAACAAGACACCAGGAGGGAGATGTGATTGAGGAATTGGGGAGAGATGTGAGAGATTGTAAGTGTAGTTCAGTGAAATAATACATGGGTTATTGTTCATTAAATTGACGAGCAGATTGCAAGACCTCAGTGTCTGCTAACTTATTCACATTGTGCAAGCAGGATAAAAAGAGGGCTCTGCAAAAGCTCTTTAAACACTGATAAAAAATAGAGCATGATGGAAAATTTACAACCTAGTCCATCAAAGTGACGGATTATTATTATTATTTGCAGCACAACCTCATTATATATACTTAATCAGCGTAATAATTATATATTGCTTAATTAAAATGCATTAGCATTTACACCTTGTCGCATTTATACTTAATGAAATCAGAAACCATCTCTAACTACCTTCTGAAGTATTTTCAGTGATCGAATGGCAATTTTGTGCATTTACACTTGTGTTTTAATGTGTATTTAAGTGCTGTCTAATTGTAATTTGCTCACTAAAAACACCTGTTAATGTGTTCATATCTACTATTTTATTCCAGTATATTTCCGGGTGATTTTGCTCTAAAAAAAAAAAAAAAACTTTTCTGAGTTGTTTTCTCATTTCTATAGCAATGCAGCAAACAAAGGCTGCCTGATAAGATCAGATGCCTGTCAAGAGAATATTTTCCTCATTAGTTATGCTTTTTGATCTGAGCGTGCTCACTCTTGCAGGATAGCTTCTTATGAATCAATGTCACAGGCATGCCAGTTCACATGCACACTTGAGGAACTTTAATCCTATGTTGACAAACCGTGTGTCGCTGTTTCAGAAGAAAGAAATGACCTAGTCAGTTTTACTGGCTTTTTATAGTACAATACAAGTTTAATTTTCTTAAAATCTTGCTAATTATGCACTGGGAATTTGCTGTTTTTAAGATTCCAGTGGAAGTTTAATCCTTTTCTGCAGGGGTTTGTATTGTGAGAGCTGGTAAGCCCACACCTGCTGGCTGGAATGATGGTGGGCTGCAGGGACATGTCTCTGTGCTAGTTTGCGCTGGCACCTAGAAGTTAATGAGTCCAAATAGTGATCCATCTTACATAAGCACTCATTAAATGCACTGTTTCTTCCCGCAGGACAGGTATTTTTAAACACTGAATCTGTAGCTAGGACTAGCGCAAGGAATGTACCAGATTTTAATAAGAATTCAGGGTACTGCGCAAAGCCATATTTACAGGGTTATATTATTTAATTAAAGGAGGGTCTATGTATAGACAAAAAGTGCTTATTTATCTGATTTAACTAACAATTATACAATGCTATTTTAATGCTAGTTTACAAATAGATAACCCTCCAGTCCATGCTTAAGTCTTTATGCATAGATGGAATTCTTCCTATCTGTTCTGAAGAAAAACACTAACATAGCTATCTGCTGCCCTCTAGTGGAACAGAATGTAAGTGATTATTTACCATATAGACATTTGACAGTTTATCCACCTTATAAACCTAGGCCTGCGGGCGAAACTTCCGGGTTCATTAGATTCTATAGAGAAATAACGAGAAGAATAACAGTAAACAGTAAAACTGTTTGCACTACAAACCTGTGTGTTCATAATTAAGATAATACGTTAAAATAATATGGTAAGACACACCAATTTGCAATATCAAACAGCAAAACAAGCTGTTTTGTACAGCTAAAAATAGCTGGAGGCGGATGAGACCGAAAGCCAAACCCATCAAATTTACAAAGTTGGATAGTTTATTTGTCAAAAATGTGTTCATTAGCATATTTTACTCCCTTTCTATGTGTAAGAAATGCTTTTACATTTTTAAGTTGGCCCATATTCTGATCATTTCAAGTTCACTTATCAAAGAATTTATGATTATGTACATTTAAAGTTTCTGTCTCTTTCTTTTCTTTCCTCATTTAGGAGCTGGATCCAGTCACTCTTCACAACCAGGCCCTGATGAATATGGACACCAAGCCCACAGAGGGTTTTGAGAAACTTGCTTTTCTTCTTCAGCAAAACCCCTTTCCTCCTGTCACTTTTGGCAACTTACTATTGCTTTACTGTAAATATGAGGTTAGTGTGCTTCACTGATTACAGTTCTTAGTGTTCAGGAAATTGATGGCAGTGGCATACTAGAAATTATGCACTTTAGTTTTTATGGAAGCTTTAAAGGGACAGTTCGCCAAAAAAAATTAAAGTTCGGTCCTTAATTCCTCATCCTCATGTCATTCCAAACCCGTAAGACCTTCGTTTTTTTTTGATGAAATTCAAGCCCTTTCTGACCCTTCATAGACAGCAAAATAGTTTCCACGTTCGAAGGCCAGAAAAGTAGTAAGAACATCATTAAAATAGTCTATTTGACAGTTGTTTGCCCAAGAATAATGACCTCTTTCAACAATTTCTTCTCTTCCATGTCAGTCTCTGCTGCATGCTCATGAGAGTTCATGCAGTCAACTGACATGGAAGAAAAGTTGAATAATTGTTGAATAAAGTTGTTATTTTTGTTTTCTTTACTCACAAAAAGTATTCTTGTTTCTTAGCTTCATGGCATTACAGTTGAACCACTGATGTCACATGGATTGTTTTAATTGTTTTAACTTCTAATCTTCTTACTGCATTTCTGGTCCTTAAACATGGTAGTTGCGTTGCTGTCTGTGCAGATTCAGAAAGCTCTCGGATTTCATCAAAAATATCTTCATTTGTGTTCTGAAGATGAATGAAGGTCTTACGGGTTTGGAATGACATGAGGGTGAGCAATTAATGACAGAATTTTCATTTAAATTTCAAACTTTTCTATTTTTCTTTCAAGAGGTGTATGAGGGTTCTTTGCTTTTGTCGTCTATAGTACTTTGACCTTGCTGCAGATGTCTTGGCTGAAAACGCTCATCTCACTTACAAGTTTCTCACCCCGGTAAGGCAGAAATTATTCTGTAGCAATTTCATGTTTTATTTCCCATCAGCCTTGTAGTATTTGCACTGTTAGTTTTATGAAAATGCAATCACGTATATACAAGACTCCCACTTTTTATTAGCCCAGATAGTCGTTCCAATAATATCGTCCACACTGATTGATTCCTCTGGTCATAAGGCATTTGCAAGTAATAACACACCAGGTGATAATTGCAGAGTTGCCTCATGCATACTGACATATCAGTCCGAACTCGCATCAAGACATTAGGGCTCATGTTTTGTTCTCCTATTTATAGTACCTCTATGAGTTCCTGGATGCCATGATCACATGTCAAACAGCACCGGAGGAAGTAAGTGATCTTTTGCAGAGTCTTGGCATGTATGTAGCGAGCATTTGTCTTTAATTAATAGATTTCTCATCTGTCGTAGGCTTTCCGAAAATTTGACGAAATTGCTGGGAAACTGACTGAGCAACTACGCAAGGTTACGAAACAGGTTACAGCTTGGCATTTTGCTTTTAATGAATTCACAGCATTTATGCCTGCTCGTGTCAAATATTACTCCCTGAATACACCATTATGATATCAATATGTCTCACGCTGAAATGGCTAATTAGAGTTTAAAAATTCTGAAATCTCTTTTCTCAAAGGTGCAGGAAGCAAGGCACAACCGGGATGATGAATCCCTAAAAAAATATGTGCAAGACTATGACGAAGTTCTTGAGAGGTAAATTTCAAATTCATTTACATTGATTACATTTACGTATTTAGCAGGTGCTTTAGCTAAAGTGATCTCAAAAGAAGATTCGTCCTTAAATTTCTGTTCTTTATGTAAACACATGTAAAGTGTTCATCATATATAAATACTTTTGTGTTTTCTTTAATTTTTTCTTTTTAAGGTACATTCCTGTACTAATGGCACAGGCCAAAATCTACTGGAACCGTGAGAACTACAGCATGGTGGAAAAGATCTTCCATAAGTCTCTGGAGTTCTGCAATGAGCATGACACTTGGAAACTTAATGTTGCTCATGTGCTCTTCATGCAAGATAACAAATATAAAGAAGCCATTGGATTCTATGAGCCCATCGTCAAGAAGCATTATGAGAATGTAAGTTTAATGTTACTAAATGTGCTTTTCTGGTCACTTACGTAGTAATGTATTTTGAGCCCCTTTAAAGACCAATGTCTTTTCATTAAAGCCAAGTCCATGTTTAAATTAAAATAAGAATGATTACTTAAGAAATACAAATGACAAAAGAGTCTTCAATGCTTAGTGGAGTTCACTAAGAATATATTGTTAAACAACAGATAACACTAACCTAAATCAGTCAACTAGTAGTATTTCGCATGAACAGTGGGATCCAGATGTGTTTTTGACTCATGGAAATTAGTGTATAAGATAATTTGTGCATGCAAAATTGCAGAGTAGAGCTTTAAAATTGTTTGATTTAATGAAATAGATTAAGCCTGCCTGTAATGAAGGACTGTTAACAATTAAAAAAATCCTGTTTTGTTAATTTTTATACATTTTATATCCAATTTACTTCATTTTGTAATATATATATAGAGTTCAGATGCAAAAGCCTCTAAATCTATCCAATGATTTTCTTTAAAATGAGCATTTCTTTCTGGCTACTTTGTATAGGTTTCTATGTAAGTACTGGTATTTCTGATTGGGCTGAGGCTGGAATTTAGCGAGTTTGAAGTAAAAGTATTCGATGGACGTATACTATGTGTCGTGTCATATTTACTCACTATCATTATCTCATTTTTGACCGAGATGGCTTTTAGCTGGTTTTGCATCTGAACTCTTCATATATATATATATAATATTTTATTTATTTGTCTGTGATGGTGGGTGACATATGGCAGTACTTTGGCAGACAATTATATAACAAACTTAAACCTTTCAAATGAAAAAATGTTCTTTGCTCCTCTGCTTGCTAGCTGGAACAGTGTAACATTCAAGAGTGTCCCTGCAAAACAAAACCCTCGGTAAAATGATCTGTGACTCTTGGAGTCTTACTGTGTGACTGCATGGAGTTTGCGGCATGATGTTTGATTTTTTGTTTTATTTTGAAGAGTGTCTACTGTTATTAGCATCCTTGCAATTAATTAAGTTACATTTTGTCTTGTAGATCCTTAACGTCAGTGCAATTGTTCTTGCTAATCTGTGCGTGTCATACATCATGACCAGCCAAAATGAAGAGGTAAAAAATTTAAATCTTATTTAACTATAATTAATACCATTGGAGCAGCTTTGTTTCATCATGTTTTTCTTTTTGTGTTTATTACTTTTTATTTTACCTTTCGGGTCTGCGTCTGCGTGTACAGGCAGAAGAACTGATGAGGAAGATAGAGAAGGAAGAGGAACAAATCTCATATGATGATCCAGACAAAAAAATCTTTCATCTGTGTATTGTCAACCTTGTAATAGGGTATGTACAATATTTTTACATAATTGTGTTAAAAGGGTCATCGGATGCCCATTTTCCACAAGTTGATATGATTCTTTAGGGTCTTAATAAAAAGTCTATAACATGTTTTGTTAAAATTTCTCAATGGTAGTATAAATAACACCTTTTTTACCTTGCCAAAATCAGCTCTGCAAAAATCATCCTGTTCTGGTCAAGGTTGCTTTAAATGTTTATGAGCTCTGCACGCCCCGACCCTCTCTTCTCTTTGTGGAGTGACGAGCCTGTTTACTTTAGCCGCATTTAGCAACTAAACTTGCTAACTGGCACGTTATTAGGAAAGGTGATCGCAAAGATTCATTAAAAAAACCCTTATACTCACTTCTGCTGTAAGTGAAGCTGGATCACAAATGATTCGCGAACATAGACAGATATATGTAGATCGGGAGGCGCATTCCCTTCACAAACAAACATAATCCACTGCATCTTCAGCAGCTCAGATGTCAGGAGTAAATGATGACCACTATATTATTACATCCAGCAACACAACACCTCAATTGCTCAATCGGGAGATATTCTTGTCTAATTTACATCCCTGCATCAAAACAATGGAGGTCGTACTGTTACAGCTGATTTAGGTGGGTCTGAGGTAAGACGCTCATGTCAATCAACTATTGTAGGAGCCACGTCTGTCGGTGTGATGCCACACCGACAGGCATCTGAGAATGGCTCGATTTGAAAAAGGGGATATTATTTTTACAGATGAATTAAAAACCACTGCATGGATTTTTATCATTATAGGGTACACTGTAAAAAACAATTTGTCGAGTCAACTTAAAATAATTTGTAACCTGGCTGCCTCAATTTTAAGTTCAGTCAACTCAAAAAAAGTTTATTCAACCTGAAATGTTAAATTACACTAAGTGACAACTTGTTAAGGCAGCTGGGTTACTTACCCATCTGTTAAGTTGTGTTAAGCAAACACAAATATCTAAGTTGTTACTTAATACAACTTAACATTTCAAGTTGACTAAACTTATTTTAGTTGACTGAACTTAAAATTTTAAGGCAGCAGGGTAATAAGTTATTTTAAGCTGACTCAACAAATTGTGTTTTTTATTTTTTACAGTGTAGATTTGTACATACACTGCCAACACACATTAATGTTCAAACAACATGTAAAAGTGAACTTTGCATCCGATGACCCCTTTAAATCAACCCTTAAAGGGAAAACGGGGTATTAAGCCTTGCATGGCTGAATATAACATAAATGATGTCTCTTATGTAGTAAAAATATGTAGTAGAAAACCCATATTTAAGTTATTTAAAAATCCACATTGTTTTTTACATATTTTGGACTATGGGGGACGCCATTATTTAAATGATGTGAAATGGTTGCACTCGATGAACAACTACCTCTTGCTATTTTTACCACAACACAACTCGGAAAATAAAATACTGATACAATTTGGTTGTAATTTTCAGTCAAACAAGAGAAGCGATGCAAGTCTTTACTGCTTTCCTAGCGATAAGAAGAGGAGAAAAGAATGGGAAGATGCCTGTAGACAAATAAAACTTCCTAAAGACCTACGTCTTTGTTCTCTCCACTTTAGCCCTGATGACTTTAAGGCTTTTAGTAGACCACAGCTACTGAAGAGCTTACAAACGGCAGGGACAAGAAACACAGGATGCCATCCTGGCATGACGCCGCAGACACTGTTAGTTTCTCAGCGTGGATTTCACTTGATATCCGGGGGCGCTTAGACTCCTTGTGGGGAAAATCGATGGTACGCCACTTGGTTTAAGCCTACGCTTACATCCATCGCCACCTGTAAGATCTTTCAGTAGCTGTGGTCATCATATTTTATTTTCAGAGTTGTGTTGCAGTAAAAATAGTAACAGGTAGCGCCAGTAGCTTTCACATTTCACATCACCAAAATAATGGCGCCCCCCCATAGTCCCCCCATAAAACTTGAAAATTTCTCAATGTGAATTACGTGTCATACTTACAACATATAATTTCTTACAGGACTTTGTATTGTGCTAAAGGGAACTATGACTTTGGCATTTCTCGTGTCATAAAGAGTCTTGAGCCATACAACAAAAAGGTAATCTTGACATAAAAGACAATGTTTGACATAATGTATTAATTAATAGCCATTTTTAGTTGAGCTCAGACAGCACGTCAACTTTTATATTCCATACTTTCTGTGTTTCTGTGTTTCTCTTAGTCCTGCTTATTTACCATCCTCAACATGTTATTTTTGTGTATCCACAAATATCCACTGTTTCCAGCTGCATAAACAGTGTTACTCAAGGACCTCTGCATTCTTGATCTCATGATACTGTAGCAGATGTATTGCTGCTGCACTTCCTTTTAGTCAAGTTGTGATTTTCATGTGATATTTTGCAGTCATTGCACTTGACATGACACTGACATCCTATGATTTCAGCTTGGAACAGACACGTGGTTCTACGCTAAGAGATGTTTTCTCTCACTGCTGGAAAACATGGCCAAGCACATGATCATGCTCAGGGATTCAGTGGTGCAAGAGTGCATTCAGTTCCTTGAGCATTGTGAATGTAAGTATATCCTCTAAAGCAGGGGTGCCCAACCCTGTTCCTGGAGATCGACTTTCCTGCAGAGTTTAGTTCCGACCCTAATCAAACCCACCTGTCTGTAATTATCAAGCGCTCCTTGAGATCCTAATTAACTAGTTCAGGTGTGTTTGGTCAGGGTTGGAGCTGAACTCTGCAGGAAAGTCGATCTCCAGGACCAGGGTTGAGCACCCCTGCTCTAAAGAGATGGTTTGATCCCACTGATAGTATCCTGTTTCATATGTAGCAGGACTGTGTCAATGCAGAGCTTTAATCCTTCAGTAATACGCAAAGTATCAAAATCTAATCCTGTGATTACTAGTTCACTGTTGTTCTGATTGTTTAATTCAGTGGGGATGAAAAGCTGGTTTTTGAAAGCTGAGACACTAATTAATTTTCAATCCTGAGATTCTCCATGGGACTAATTACTTTTTTTTACCCTTCCCTCTAGTGTATGGAAAAGATGTGCCAGCCATCATAGAACAGCCTCTGGAGGAGGACCGCATGCACATCGGCAAGAACACCGTCACGTATGAGTCACGCCTGATAAAAGCTCTCTTCTATGAAGTCACAGGCTGGAATGAGTAATCATTTTACATCATATTAGAACAAGATATTGGGGAAATATTCACCACAGACCACAGTTTTCTGACTGGTGTTTTAAAGCCTAAATGATTTCATGGATGGACGGTAGACTGACTAATAAGACATCTCAACGTGGCTACTTTCTAAGCAGCTTTGGAGAGATTATGCTGTTTCTGGACTGAAGTCAAAAATGCATTTTTAAGCATGCATTCTCTGTAAAAGTGAACCCACAGGGGTGCACTCCCTCCAAACATGAAAGCTTAAACTAAGAAAAGATATTCATTACCAAAGGGGCATTTATTAAAACTAACCTCTGTTTGCATTAATAATAATAAAACATGCCTATATTTAACCTTTTAAGCACATTTCATTGTGATGGAAGGCATTAAATGTGTATAGTTTGGTTATTTTTCCTCAGAATAAGAAATGTATTATAATACTGTACATTTTCTTTATTTCATATAAAGTATACATTTTCTTGGTTTTCCGAAAAAACTTGCCTTTCTTTGAATCATGTTATTGACATCTACCACACTTTCACAGAGAACTGATCATAGAGAAAATAATAAATACCAAATGTATCTATAAAGCCTGATAAACAAGGAAATTGAGTTCTGTAATCATTATCTCTTGAAGCTTGGCCCTTAAATTAAGGGTCTCTTCGTTATGTCCTGCTCTGAAAGGTAATGGTTGAGAAAACCTCCTAATGCACTCACTGCAACTCCTGTCATATGACTTGAGCAGCCATCTATGAAAAGAAAAACATAAAATGTTAGTTTAAAACAGTATAATTATACGCAATTAACTAAATAGTAATTCTTATTTTTTCAGCAAGAGCAACATTAAAGGAATAGTTTCAAAATGAAAATTTGCTGAAAATGTACACACCCTCAGACGATCCAAAATGTACATGAGTTTGTTTCTTAATCAAAAACAAAACAACAACAAAAAAAACATTTGGAGAAGTTTAGCATCACATCTCCTCCTCACCAGGTGATCCTCTATAGTGAATGGGTGCCCTCAGAATGAGAGTCCAAACAGCTTAATAAAACATCACAATAAGGGAGAGTTTTCGTTTGCAAATAGTGCTTGTAAATCTATGCATATTTCTCTCCTGATTCAGACAAGATGTTAAAAGCATCTTGATGAATTTATTACAAACAATGCGGCTGTTTGTTTCACAAGATGTTAATTGATGGACGGGAGTCATGTTGATTACTTGTGGATTATGATGATGTTTTTATCAGCTGTTTGGGTTCTCATTCTGATGGCACCCATTGACTGCAGTGGATCCACTGCTGAGAAAGTGATGCTGAATTTCTAAAGAAACAAACTCATCTACATCTTAGATGACTTTTACATTTTCGGGTGAACTATTGCTTTAAGACCAAACACCTGTCAGTGTTTTTTCTCTTCTTTTCACACGTTTGTGGGGTGCATCCAAGAATTCCTCAAAGATCTCGGAGATGTCCTCTAAGGAGTAAAAACAAGGTGATTTTACATTTGTATGGCTTAAGGATTTTTTTCAATATCCAGTTGTTAAACATTAGGATACGATTTTACATGTATGCATTTAACTCACCTTCTTTGCCAAAACAGCCTGCTTCGTGGTCTTGCCATGTTAGAATAGACTGTAGCCAGTCCAATTTATAGAAATCTGAGAATCCCACTAAACCACATAAAAGAACTGCAAAATAAATAATTTGATTAAAAAAAAAATACAGTAAGTGGATGTTATCTTATAAGACCAAATATTTCTTCAGTAACTGGTTCATAACCCTATAGCTTATACTGACTGTTTTCTATAAAGATGTCCTGCATTTGACCAGTAATAGGATTCTTGAAAATATCCTGGTTGCTTTTCATCATGTTGGAGCAGAAGATTCTCTTATAATGTTCCACAGTTATGTTGACACGAGACAATCTCAGGTCCCCCTTGAGCATTCTGGAGCATCCTTTCTAAGGACACAGAATGTAAGAATGAAACCACACAGATTTACTTCAGGGTACATCAAAAAAGTGTGATGAAAGTGTATGACTTTCTGTTCATTGGCTAACACTACAGTAAAGATGAATAGGATACGTTACCATCGTTCCTATCATGAAGTACAGTAGCTGGTGGGACAGGGAATAGTGTGGACATCCAAACTGTGTCATCGTGTCTCTACAAGACTTAGTCACAATACATGGGGTTCCATTGTCTTTCCTTGCAATAAAATAACAGTTGCGGTACAGACAGTGATTTTTTACAACTTTTTGATGCTGTTTTTTTCTTTCATGCTGCAATCTTCTTACCAGGTTCCTAGAAGGAGAGTCATGCACTTGTCACTCAACTGCTCATCATAGCACTCCATAGACCGAACTGAAGTATAAACGAGTGAGGGATCGGTGGAGCTCCATTCTGTAGGCAGGGACCAGAAGGAGCTGTCCAAAATGGGCTCAAACTCTGCAGGAGAATCAGTTCATGTTTTCCGTGCTATTATTAGATTGTTTTGAATAGTCGTCCCCCAAAGAGCATTACCTTTGAAGTATTTGGGGTCTGTTTCCTGAAGAGCACTGACAGCAGTGGAAAGGCTCTTGTTCAGTCTCTTCAACATAGAAACGGCAGCTGTGCGCTGAGAGAGACTCGGAAAATCTGAATGCGGCCAAGTTCGTGTTGCCTCCTGCAGCTGCGCTGAATTATATAAGCAGAAAGAAACCTAATGGTGAACCACGGATGGGCTGTTTACTTCAGATGTTCAGCTCGGTGGATTTTGGTTGTAAATTAAGTATTTAACCCTCCGAAAGGAAGTCAAAATAAAACGTTGGGGTCCAAAAATGTTTTCTTTTTTAATATATTTGTTTGTATAAACTTAATATTTAACAACGTTTACAGAAAACTTTTATATGCCAGGGTGCGGTAAATATGAATGGAATCAGTCGTAATAGACGGTAAAATGAAAAAACTGTCTTTATTTCTTTTATTGGATTTACATATCACAAATGTAGTCATAAAAACACTGGTGTTTTTGTTTAAATCGTCTTTGAGGTAAATGATGGTTAGCTACCAATGCAAGAGCCGCCAAAAAAAACCTCAACGGACTGAGCAACGAAAAATGCTGTCAGAAATCCCATTTAAAAAGCCATAGTGCTTATGTTGATTTTACAGCCGAGTCCAATGCCGTCTTATTATAATGAAAGAGCATCTTAAAAAGTTAAATGAGAGGGGGGAAAATTTCGCACATTGGTAACATGATCAGAATAAAGCTGAACCAATATTCATAAATCAAACGGACAGTGGTACTCAGACAACCGTTTAAAAAAACGTTTTTTTTTTTTAACATTTGGCCTGTAAAATAATGGCTTACCTTGAAGTATTAAGTATCCAACGACACCGTCCAGGTTGATGTTTCTGCCCTGCATGTCAAAGTATGTAATTCCCCTGGATAAACTCAAAAGTATGTTATCAATCACATCCTGGTTTGATAAATCAATTGTAGGCGAGAGAACAAGCAGCACAAGGAAAGGATACCACATTTTAAGAGCTCTGAGAATACAAAACAAACAGGGGAAATAGTTAATGGACGAGTGGTCTATCCAGTACCTTTTTTCCCTTACTTTGAAGGCGAAGCTGTTTGTCATAGCAAACCCATCACGTGGCTCAGGTCCGCAGAGATGTAGGGCTGTTGGAAACCCTGGGGTACCACATAGTTTGAATATTATTGCTTTTTCTGGAAAATATTTTGAGTGGGATTTCTCCTCATACCTTACAGTTTAACAGTTTAACATTTTCTTTCTTTCTAAAAAGTCTCGCAAAGTATTGCAACTACATCCTACTGAAAAAAAAAAAAAAAAAAACTAAACAAAACAGAAATGATACTGGTTTCTGTTACAAATACAATTACAAACATTACAAACCATCAGCTATTAACCATTAAAACAATTCAAAATAGTTTCCTGTAACGTGTTTTGGGATATATTCGATTAGGATTTAGTGGTTTTAACAACAAGCCACCAATAGAGCATCAGCATTAAAACCAATACAATTCCCATTATAACCGGTAAAACTTTTGTGATGGTGTCTATTGTTTTTTATTGCATATTTCTCTATTGGAGATCAAAATATCTGTAGTAATAAGAAACTACAATAAAACTGTTTAAAAATGTACGAACTGACATGCTCGTGAAGACTATTCATGTAATTATGATTAGCCGTATTATGTATTCGCCAGTGGTTCGTGTCTCTTTAAATTTCCTGCCCTACATTCAGCCACGTCATAATCAGGAAAACACAATGGCGGATGCCAATGCGGCAGTAGCTGTAGTGACAGTTTCATTGGTCCTTTTAGGACTTTTATCGGGTTTAAGCTTATCGTGGGCTCTTCTTCCAGTCGCTGTAGTGGTGCTTATTTTTGTACTAGCCAGTGGATTAAAGGGACGAGATGAACTTGCACATTTGAACGTTTGCGTCTTGGTGCTGGGGGATATAGGGCGCAGTCCTCGCATGCAGTATCATGCGCTGTCTCTCAGCAGACATGGATACAATGTCACCATAATTGGCTTCCTTGGTATATACATTTTAACGCATGCACCTCACATTGCATCACTATTTGATTTTATGCATGATATCAAACGTCCCCTCATGTTTGAATGCAAGGCATGCTAATAAACTGTAAATACAGGTCACAGGGTTTTTTAGTCCATCTAACACTGGCATGTTGCTCACGTAGGTACTAAACCTCATCAAGACATTCTTGAGGATGACAGGATAGACATACTTGCCATTTCAGAACTGAAGGGGCTTACAGGTAACACAAATATATATATATATACAGAAAGAGAGCATACAAGCACAAAAGACCATGTACAGTCATTCTGAAATAATGAATGTGAACTGCACTTTGCATTTCAGTCGGCCCCAGAATTTTCAGGTATGCTTCAAAGGTGATATTCCAGTGTTTCCAGCTGTTTTATGTGTTGATGAAGATTGAGGACCAGGGCTATATCCTTATGCAGGTATCTGTCTCTTGTATTAAGCAAAGTTTGAGGTCATTTGTATATGTAATGATGTCTCATTGTCAAATGTGTGCATGCCGTAGAATCCCCCTGGGCTGCCAGCTATAGCAGTGACATGGGTGGCAAGTCGTTTCAGGGGAAACCAGTTTATCATAGACTGGCACAACTACGGATACACCATAATGGCTCTTACTCATGGGGAGAATCATTTCATTGTTAAGGTGGCAAAATGGTAAGTAACACTTAAAAAAAATATCCTGGTGTGTTGGGAATCGTCTGAACTGTGTATTGTGCTGTTGGCAGGTACGAGAAGCTCTTCGGATGTCTCTCGGACCATAACTTATGTGTCACTAATGCAATGAGAGAAGATCTTCAAAAAAACTGGAATATTGAGTATGTTTAGTGTTCATTTTGTGTCAAATGACATGTATTACTATTATTAAATAAGCATTTATTTTTTTCAATTTTTACTTTTAAGACAAGACAGTTAATCAGTTTTGCAATTGTAGGGCAACTACACTATATGACAAGCCACCCCCGATATTCAGAGAAACGCCTCTGAAACTTCAGCATGAGCTGTTTATCAGAATGGGCAGTACTTATTTACCATTTCGGCCTAGGTACGTATTTTCTTGTAAAACCATTTTCTCCCATTCTTTGTAGTTACACATTATCAGTCTAAAGATTATTAATGTTTTTTAAAGAAGTCTCTTCTGCTCAACAAGCCTGCATTTATTTGATCCAAAATCTTTGTGAAATATTTTTATTATTTAAAATAATGTTTTATATTTTAATATATTTCAAAATGTAATTTATTCCTTTGATCAAAGCTACATTTTCAGCATCATTACTCCTGTCTTCAGTGTCACATGATCCTTCAGAAATGATCCTAATATGCTGATTTGCTGTTCAAGAAACATTAATTATTGTTATTATTATTATTACTATTATTAACAGTTGAGTACTTTTTTCAGGAATCTTTGATGAATAGAAGGATCCAACGATCAGCGTTATTCTGAATGAAAAAGCTTTTGTAACATTATACACTATAAGCTTGTAGTCAGTATGATTATAGAAATTAATATTTATTTAGCAAGGATGCTTTAAATTAATTAAAAGTGATGATAAAGACATTTATATATATGTTACAAAAGATTTCTAAAGAGAAAAAGAAAAATACTGTTCTTCTGAGCTTTCTATTCATCAAAGATACCTGAAAAAAATCTGCTCAGCTGTTTTAAAATATTAATAATACACGTTTTTTGAGCAGCAAATCAAAAGATTAGAATGATTTCTAATGGATCATTTGACTGGAGAAATTATGCTAAAAATTAAGCTTTGAAATTACAGGAATAAAGTTTAAAATATATTCAAAAAGAAAACAGATATTTTAAATAGTAAAAATATTCAAAATGTTAACGTTTTTGCTGTACTTTGGATCAAATAAATACAGGCTTGGTGAGTAGAAGAGACTTTAAAATCATTAAAAATCTTACTGTTCAAAAACTTTTGACTGGTAGTGTAGAAGTATAAAAGTTTTTTGAATATTGGTAATAACCTCTCGCCATTTTGTTTTTGGCATTTTATAAATGTTTCACATATTCCTCTTTGATTTCTTAGTCCTGATGTCACTAAAGAGTACATGGAGCTGACAGCCTTCACAGAGCGTAATACTCAGACAGGTGCTGTGATGCGCTCTGCTGGACGACCTGCTTTGCTTATCAGCAGCACCAGCTGGACTGGTCAGTGCCGTCTACACATAGGGATGTTAACAGTCATCCATTTAATTAAAATGTTCTAACTCTTTGTTTTTTATATTTTTATGTTTAGAGGATGAAGACTTCTCAATTCTTTTGCAAGCTCTTGAAGGTTAGTATTATTATTTTTTTATTATTTTGTATTATTATTTCTCTATATACACTAATGTATTCTTTGGGGTCAGCACGTTTTTTTTTTGTTTTTTTTTGAGAAATTAATACATATATTCGGCAAATATGCATTAAAATGTATCAAAGTGACAAAAAAATTGTTTTATTTAAAAATTGATAAAAAATCATTTGGTAAATAAATCATGGTTTCCACACAAATATTAAGCAAAACAACCATTTTCAACATTGATAGTAATAAGTGATGTTTCTTAAGCAGCAAATCAGCATATTAGAATGATTTCTGATGGATCATGTGACACTGAAGACTGGAGTAATGATGCTGAAAATTTAGCATTGCATCAGAGGAATAAAAGCTGTTTCTATAATTTACAGTGGCATATGTATGCATTGAAACCTATTGGACTATGTAGTCTCTAACGTCTGATTTCTTTTCTCATGTCTCCAATAGAGTATGAGAAGTTTGTTAAGGCAGGGCACAAGCTTCCATCATTGGTCTGTGTAATAACAGGTACACACTGCAGAGTCTAATATGTGTAAATGTCCCTAAAATCAGCTTTGGACCAATGCTTTTGTTTGCTCATTTCAAGGTGTAATTTTTCAATACAGGTAAAGGTCCTCAGAAGGAGTATTACAAGAAGCTGATTGACACTAAAGAATTTCAACATATCAAGATTTGTACTCCATGGCTGGAAGCAGAGGATTATCCTGTTTTACTTGGTGAGAGGATCTCTTTAACAGCATTATAAAACTTAATAGACCAGTTATTTCTCAGTGTCTTGACCTAAAATGCACGCATTTACATGAGTATGTTCTCGGGACAGGTTCTGCTGATCTTGGGGTCTGCTTGCACAAATCCTCCAGTGGTCTTGATCTTCCAATGAAAGTGGTTGACATGTTTGGATGTTGTCTGCCAGTCTGTGCCATACACTTTCAGTGGTAAGATTGTGAGACTGGTTTTTCATAGCAGGTGTGGGTTATGTTACTTGTCATCTGCTCATTATCTGTATCTTGTTAGTCTGCATGAGCTGGTGAAACATGAAGAAAATGGGCTCATTTTCAAAGACTCCAAGGAGCTGTCTCAACAGTTAAAGGTAAGACATCTATTAATTCAAAAACTACTCTATCCCCCAGTTTCACAGACAAAAATGTAAGTCTGAGCTGTTTCAACTGGAAGAAACTTGCACTGACTTATCTTAAAATATATCAGTGCCTTTGTTTTGTCTCAGTATGCACACCAGTGATGTTTTTTCAAAGGCACATTTATACAAATTCCTTAAATATCCAAATTTAATTATGGCCTAATCCTGGTTTAGTCTATGCCTTGTCTGTGAAACCAAGCCTGTGACTCTTTCAAGCTTCAAAATCAAGATTTTTTTCTTAAAGTTGCTGTATGTAATGTTTTTGACTGTACCAAAGCATAAAAATAACATGTTTGCAGATATTTAGGAAACATGCTAATTCGATTTCGTTCCTCCAAAAAACAATCCTACAGCCAGTTATTAAACTTTGAAATGTGTGTTCCATGTCGGAATGTCCGTTTTTGTTTAGGTCTGTTTGATTCGTCCACTTACAGTTTAGCCAATAGTATTTGGGTAAACAGTAACAATGGGTTGAAGGTCCGAATTGCAGGTTCAATACAGCTTCAAAGGGCGATCCCAGCTGAGGAATAAGGGTCTTATCTAGTGAAATGATCAGTCATTTACTAAAAAAAATAAAAATGTATACTTTTTAACCACAAATGCACATCTTGCACTAGTTGGACTTAACGCATTACATAATCACATTGGAAACGTCACGCATGACGTTGGCAGAAGCGCCGACCCAGTGTTTACAAAGTGAACATGCAAAGAAAGTCAAAAAAGGTAAAACAACGATGTCGGATGACTTTGAAGTTGGAGGACGTACACTACCTTTTTGAGTACACAGACACAAGAACTAACCATGCATGACTTTTCCAATGTGATTAAGCAAAGTTGTAGTTGTAGATGCAGAGATAGTGGTAGATGAGCATTTGTGGTTAAAAAAAAAGTATATGTATTTTTATTTAAATTTTTTTTTAGAAAATGGCTGATCATTTCACTAGATAAGACCCTTATTCCTCGGCTGGGATCATGTAGAGCTCTTTGAAGTTGCATTGATATTGCAATTTGAGCCCTTCAACCCGTTGGCTCCCATTGAAGCTATATGGAGAAAAATCCTGGAATGTTTTCCCCTAACAGAATGTATTCTTGCTAATATAATTGTGCTAAATACTTACAGCTAATTCTGTTATCTCTGTAGCTTCTGTTTTCAGACTTCCCTGGTGATCAGGGAAAACTGGGCATCTTCAGGAAGAATCTAAGGGAAAGTGGGCAGCAGCGCTGGGATGAGAATTGGGACCGCAACGTCCTGCCACTTATCAAAGAGCACTGCGACTGACTGTCTAGGTGATGGGTTTATGTAACGTTCTCTCAAATCCTTTGACTCCCATTCAATGGAAAGTTACTGTTCAGGTATTTGCACAGGGTACATATTTTTAAGCTAACTGTCCTCACAACGGGACAATCAGCGTTCCAGCGATGCCATTGGAAAAGACTTGAATATGAGAATAAAAAGCACACTATCCTTGTAAATATTATGTAAATAAATACTTTATTACAAAGAGATTGTTTTTGTCATACATATATTTTGATCATTTCTATAGTGGAGGCTCGGTTGTATGGAAATACTTGAGTGACAGAATCTTTCATGACGACGTGTCTCAATCCAGCCGTTTCTGTAAATAAAAGTCGGTTTAGTCGTTATGGAGAATCAGGAATTATGAAAACATTTTACATTAACAGCGTAACAATGATAATATGAAACCTACCTAATTCTTTCTTGAAGCAGTCATACGTTTGTGGGTTACGTACAGTAGATGCGATGTAAACATCAGGATGTTTTTCTTGAACTTTGCAGTTCAGAAGCCTGCTCAGCAGTCTTACCAAACAAGCAATTATATCAGGATCATACACCACGTCTGTTTCAACCAAACACAGTAATTGTTACTCAAAACTTTTCAAACATCATACTTTCATGTGATTAGACTTGATTCAGAGAGCTTTTAATCACTGAATGAAAATAAATCAAATATGCAATTATAGTGTGTGTGTATTCCTGCAAATGTCCCTGGGTTTTGTGTCACCTGCAGCAATGATGGTGTTGGCCTGTATTCTTTGCAGCTGCTCGTCAGACACATTTTCCCAGTCCAGTTCCTCCACACACACTGACGCACTGTTGCCATCACCGTTAGTTAAGCAGTTTGTGATATTGTCCTTCAGCCTCTGAAGCACAGTTTGATGGCAGTCGCTGAAGATGTATTTGGTTAGGCTGGATGACCGACACACTACAATGCCGGTAAGTCCAATTCCGCTACCCAGCTCTAGCACTGTCCTGCATGATCAACAGGAAACACTTACAGTTGAATACTAACAGAATTCAAACAGTCATTTCAGTTAGTGTTTCATAAGTAGCTGCAGTCATTCTTTCATCTCATACTCTTCTATATACATTAACCAATTAAGTATAATTGATTCAATACAATTTTAATAACTAAATACATTAGAAAAATCATTTGTGAATTCACATTAATTTATTAGAATTTGTCTTAATTTGCTTATTTAATGAATGAGAGAAATAGTCTGTCTTAAATATAAATAATTTTACGCCACATAAACAATAATCACAAGTTAAATAGCATAAAGTTGCGAGGCGACAGATGTACTTGTTTTTGAAGATGTGTGTATTTTCCAAAGCCCATTCAGACAGGTATAGGGCAGCCTCCCAGGTAACCAGGCCTGTGGTGCCTTGAGAGATGAGGGCCACATTCTCTGCTAGACTAACAGCATCTCCTGTTGGCTGAGATTTTACACTTTCTCATATAGTGTTTTGTTATAAGGTAAAATATCCTTAAGGTTCACTGCTAATGCAATCAGACTCACCAGTAAGTAGGTTTTGTAGCATATGTCCTCCTCCTGTGCACACATGACCTCACCGAGCGCTTCGTACAGTACATCCAGAGGTTCAGATGCAAACATCTCATGCTACAAAAATGAGTTTTCATGAATATAAGCTGTATGTCATAATATGTGGGGGAAAATGTAATGCTTTATGATTGTAAAAAAATTAAACCAACCCTTTTTAATAATTTGGTTAGGAAACACCTTCTGTATTTCAATGAAGGAGGATTCTTGAGACAAATGGGATGTAAACATGTCTGCCAAAAAAGGAAGAAAAATTAATTTGAAAAATTTGTTTTATTCATGAAATAATTAATTTACTTTTTTTTGTTTACCTTGTGAAGAATGTCCACTATGATGTCTGAAGTTGTTTCTCTGTCTAAACACTACAAAAAAACGTTATTTATGGAAGTAAAGCAAGATTACCTAAAACAATTCTGAAGTAATGTTTTTCTTTTAATAGTTTTATTTGTACTTATGTAACAGAGAAAACATATACAAAACATTTAAACTCAGTTACTTTTCTGAAAACCAAAACTAAATAACAGAAATAAAGAGAGGGGAAAATCTCACAAATCATATAGTCAAAAGTTTACAGAATCTGCAAAATGTTCATTATTTTACCAAAATAAGAGGGATTATACAACATGCATGTTATTTTTTATTTAGTACTGACCTTAAGATATTTCACATAAAAGATGTTTACATATAGTTCACAAGAGAAAAGATTTTTTGATTTTTTTGAACAGTTCAAAAGTTTACATACAGTTGATTCTTAATACTGTGTTGTTATCTGAATGATCCACAGCTGTTTATTTTTTTTTGTGATAGTTGTTCATGAGATAGTTGTTTGTAATGAACAGTTAAACTGCTTGCTGTTCTTAAGAAAAATCCTTCAGGTCCCACAAATTCTTTGGTTCTTCAGCATTTTTGTGTATTTGAACCCTTTCCAACAATGACTGTATGATTTTGAGATCCATCTTTTCACACCAAGGACAACTGAGCAACTATTACAGAAGGTTCAAACACTCACTGATGCTCCAGAGGGAAACACAATGCATTAAGAGCCAAGGGGTGAAAACTTTCAGAATTTGAAGATTAGGGTAAATGTAAGTAGCTTCTGAAGGAATATATATATATATATATATATATATAAGAAAAAGCAAAATAAGAAAAATGTGCACATTTTCATTCTGTTCATTTACACCTCTGTCTCTTAACGCATCATTTTTCCTTCTGGAGCATCAGTGAGCGTTTGAACCTTCTGTAATAGTTGCATGACTTCCGCAGTTGACCTCAGTGCGAAGCGTTCAAATACACAAAAATGCTGAAAAACCAAAAAATTTGTGGGACCTGAAGGATTTTTCTGAAGAACAGAGGGTACTTTAACTGTTCAGGACAAACAAGGGACTCATGAACAACTATCACTAAACAAAAACACACAGCTGTGAATAATTCAGGTAACAACACAGTATTAAGTATATGTAAACATTTAAACGGGTCATTTCTATAAATTCAAGTATTATATTCTCTTGTGGACTCTATGTAAATGACTTTTATGTGAAATACCTTATTCAGGTCAGTAATAAATAAAAAAAAAACAAGCTTTTTGTATGATCCCTCTTATTTTGGTAAAACAATTAACATTTTGCAGATTCTGCAAGATGTATGCAAATAGTTGTACTAATCATCTTAAGTAATTGCTTAGTGCATTAAGAAAACGTTGCAATGTTTTACTTACATCCCATGGAAATGTCTCCAAAAGACTCATCGCGAAGAAGTTCACGTGAAAGGTATGTATGACGTCCTTTCTTGTTTTGTGGCCCATTCCTTCCCCTTCTTTAACTCTCATTTGATGTGTACAGTTCATCTTTTAATATCATACAAGTCTGCTTACTTTATGTTGTTACTACTAGACACGGAAGATGCATGTGTGAATTCCATAGTGAATTTCTTCGTGTGTGTCTGACTGCATATGTTGTGGTTGCAGCGCCACCTGCCGGGTAGGTTGTGCATCAGCGTCAAATGTTGAACGATATGGCTGCGGCTCTACTGGCCCCGCCCACATGAATCTCAGCCAGTAGTTGTTCTATTGTAATCTAAAAGTACTTTAAAACATAAACATATTTACATTTTCAATTTTATTAACATATTTAAATCTAAAGATTTAATGTCTAAATATTGGAAAATAAGACAAATGCGTCTGGTTGTATGCTTAAACTAGTCTTAAAGTTAGTCATCAAACTTTCTGGTCTGCTATTTTATGCAACTGGCCCCAGTTATTTTAAACATGCATTTCAAACGGGCCGAGTGAAAAACTGTCCGGGGCCCCAGAAACCTTGGCGGCGCCTATTTGGGCGAGGCTTTGCGTGGGCGTAGTCTAGAAGATTGCAGGACGCAGAGAAACTTCTCTCCTCCTGGCTGAGCATCTTGATGATAATAATGATAATGATAATGATAATGAAGATGGGCATACAGCTACTAATTCGATTGCTGCTGCCAAAACATTTTACTGAATAAAGATAATTTTCTCTGACTGACCAGCAGATGACAAAACCGAAATCCTGTGTAGGATCCAGCTGGGACCATTTCGCACTGTGTGAGAAAAGTATGGATACAAGCCAATGTTTAAAAACTGTTTAAACTATTATCTGTAAAATTTTCTTTCTATAAAGCTCACATTTTTTTTTTCATATTGCATATCCTTTTGAGGGTCCCCCGAACGTCTCACTTCTCTAAAAGATTTCCTGAGTTTGTGGTAAGTATCTTATGACTGTCTTAAGACACATCCTGGAGCCCTATACAAATATTTTGTTGTTATACTAAGACGCTTACGTAAAAAATTAACCACTTGTTAATGTGCTGAAATGCTTGTTTGCATAGTTTAGATTAATAAGCAAACGACACTGTCGTGTTAAAACGCTTGTCAGTTTCACAAACCAGCGCAAATTGGTAGTACCACACCCTCATGTCACCAGCTCCAAAATGCTGAGTATTCCAGCACACAGACCACAAATACATCACCTCTGATACCAACTCATCATGACTTATTTTCGTTACATGATCAATATATTTTACAGCGTGTGACATTTTTTCATCAATTCATAAGCATGTCAATTGTTTAATTGGTTTAAAGCTTTAATAAGTAGATTAGCTATGGGCTGCAAGCGTATAATTACATTAATTAAGTAGTGTTCACAACATACACCAACATTCATTCTGGTTATGGTCGTTTGTTTTAATAATTTACATGTATTTATAGCGTATTACAAGGGTATGTCTAGAAATAGACTACATACAGTAAATCCACATGCCTTTTTGTGATTGGTCGAGATAGAGTAAGCAAAAAACCCAATTGGCTTAAACAAACATCGGTCATGTGAAGATCTGAACACTCCTAGTCCGCAGTGGACATAAGAAGCCCACCACACAACGCAACTTTCTCCCAGACACAATTCGTTCACTTCGTTTCACCTCATTGGGTCTCAAAGGAAGTCAAAATGAGCGTAAGTAATTTTAAAACACATCGTCGATACATTATTCTTTAGTTTTATGTCAAATCGTGAGTTTAAGAATTGTTTATAGTTAAGACAGCATATGTTAGAATGTCTTCTCTTTATTTTAAGTTAGCATAAGTAATGCAGTATGTTCTCGTAGCAGCTGAAGTGTGGTGTTTATGGCTACTGATACTGGACAGCTGTCTGTTTGGTGCATTGCATAGTTACTGTAGAATAGTGTCTGCTAAAGCGCCCCCACGTGCATTGTGCATGGGTGTGACCTCCTCATATCTTCAGTGCGCTCACTTTGATGCTGCTATGTTATATTTCTATCATAATGTTGTACTGGTCATTTACATGACGTTATTTTTTTGTCCACAACTATTGTAAGGTATTTAGAAACGTATAAGAGATGCAATTCTTACAAAATTATTGTCTTGCTAAAAGGCTGAAATCTCTGAAAGTAGTTTGGAATAAACTGTTTATATAGTTTCCTAGAAAAACAAGCAGTGAGACATATTTGTATAGTCATTAATACTTGAAGAAAAAAAAATCTTCCAAAAACGAATCAGTGACTGTGTGGCATAACCACATCATGTGACAAGATTACCAGAACTGCAGATCCTTATGACAGACATAGGTATATACACAGTTTAAAAGTTTTTATTAAATAAATTAATACTTTTATTCAGCAACTATGCATTAAATTGACCAAAAGTGACATGAATGTCTCATGATTTCCACAAAAATATTAAGTAGCCCAACCATTTTCAACTGTTATACCAGTCTTGAGTAGCACAGGTATTTTTGTAGCAATACACCGTATGGGTCAAAATTATTAGGATATTAAGTAAAGATCATGTTCCATGAAGATATTTTGTAAATTTCCTACCATAAATTTTTAAAACTTAATTTTTGATTAGTAATATGCATTGCTAAGAACTTCATTTGGACAACTTCAAAGGTGATTTTCTCAATATTTAGATGTTTTTGTACCCTCAGATTCCACATATTGTCCTATCCTAACAATGATGTGTAAATCTCAATTTCCAAAATTTGACCCTAATGACTGGTTTTGTGGTCCAGGGTCACATATGTTTCTTAAGCAGCAAATCAGCATATTAGAATGATTTCTGCTGAATCATGTGACACTTAAGACTGAAGTAATGATGCTGATTGTTTTCATTAAGTTTAGTTTTATATATGAGGCTTTGTAGCCTTGGTTATTGTGTTTGCAATGCACATAGTCTGTAACCCTTTAAAATATTAGGGTAATTCATTTTATCTTAACACGTTCAATCCTTTGGCATTTCTACAGATAACGCAAGACTGGCCAATTCAAGCCCAACTATGGTCTGAAACCATGCAGCACCCATGGGCATTGAAAAGCAGACCTTTAGCTTACTTTCTCTCTAAAGCTGCAGCGATAGCAGCATGACTCAGTCATTCTTCACTATGCTAAAGCGAAAGACTGAGCATCACTGGCACAGCTTCCCTTTTGCAGTTCAACTGCTCTGAGAGTGCTTCTGTCTTAGAGCTAGTTTACTGTTACTCGCACCACCTAATGTGGAAAGAATTCACCTCTGTTACACATCTGTTCTTTCACATTCTCAGTCTAAGCACCTATTTCACTTATTTTCCTCCTCCTATCTTTCTTTGTGACCCTCTTTTCTCTCCACTATTCAGCCAGCTGTGGCCAATCTCGTCTGCTATCATTACAACAGCTATAAAAATCTACTTTTCTCAGCAGCTGTGAATCACATTCAGAGGACTTGTGTCATTAATCTTGTGATTTTGCAGCTGCTGACCCAACTTGGCATCTAAACTTACACCAGAGATGGCATGGCCAGTAATTTTTAACGACCGAATGATTAAAAGATAGCTCGTCTTTTATCCGTCTTCTCAAAAAAAAAGGCTACAAAGCTGTCACTGTGGCTAAGCTTACTCATATTAGTACGTTTTGAAAGGGTACCGCCCTAATCACAGTTTTGTACCATTTTTGGACAGAGCCCATGCATAGATTTTCCAACTGAGCAACTGTGCCACATCTGCAGTTTTTTTGAAAGTTCAAGTCTGGCTCTTTGCCCTTTACCATTAGACTTGAGGATTTTCCTTTCAACGCATAGGAAAATTTGACAGCATTGCTTTTGTGAGGCTGATTCTGTCCACTCGATCATTACAGTCTCTGTTGGTCTTATAGGAAAAACCAGGCACGGTGCCCAGCTGTACAAGTCAAATTTAAGTGGATACACATGTTCGGCTATTCATACCAGTAGTGTGTGAGATATACAAAAAGAAAATCAAATTACGTAAAGGGTAACCTCCGGTCTTTCTGTTTCTAACAGGGTATGCTTGTGCAGAACATGTCCTTCAAGGCGGGACAGACTCTGACTTTAACAGGAGTCCCCAGTGCTGACTCCACAGAGTAAGTATCTGTTAAGCAACTTCTCAAATTCAGGACTTTAAAGGTACCAGAACTCATATCTTGCTCTTTTGCAGTTTTGCTATTAACATTGGTCACAGCGCCGAGGACATCGCTCTACACATGAACCCTCGTTTTGACGCTCATGGTGACCAGCGCACTGTAGTGTGCAATTCATTCCAGGACGGCAATTGGTGTGAGGAAGTCAGAGAAGGAGGCTTTCCATTTAATCAGAATGAGGAGTTCCAGGCAAGACTTGTATATTTTAATGAACTGCTGTTTAAGCATAAACTTAAAGATGGTAATAATAATAAATGAGCTGTGGATGAAATTTAATGGCCCCTTATATCAGGATTTTAATTGCCATCTTGTTTTCTTCCTACAGTTAAAAATCACTTTCACCAATGAGGAATTCCTAGTGACTCTTCCTGATGGTTCTCAGATTCACTTCCCTAACCGTCAAGGAGCTGAGAAGTACAAATACATGCACTTTGAAGGCGAGATCAGGATCCATGGGATTGAAATCAAGTAGACTAATCGCTTAAAGAAGGCTACTGTTATCCTGAATGCTGAATGATTCTCTGCCTTGTTTTGTCACTTATCCAGCTTTGTTATTACACAATTTTCACTTACTCAGTATGGAGTATCTCAATCACACCCTTCTCATTTGTATGCCATATTCACATTGTCATTCTGCTGTGGCACTGCCTATCTAAACCACTAGAGGGAGCGCAACTACAATAAATTGCCATGAGCTTTAGCGGTACATGTGAACCTTTATCTGAGGTTTCCAACTAGTTTATTTTTCCTACTACTTTTCTATAATAAAACATCATGTTCGTAAATCTGGTTTGTAACTAAAGTGAATTCACAAGCTATAGCTGTTGGCATATAAAATAAAACCTGTTTTGACAAATAAACTAAGCCTCTTGTGTACTTCTTGCATGTTTAATGTGTTCAGGCAGAACCATCTTTTTGTTTACATTTAGTTTGATTCATTATGGGAGAACAGATGGAGAACATTCAGAATGAAACAAAAGCATCAATTCCAACAGGTGCTCATCATACAAACACGTCAAAAATATGAAGTCCCACTGATAGTTTAAAATAGGTCATTCATGACACAAATAGAATATTTAGTGCATGAGAAACTAGACAGCACAATTCAAGAATTTACAGATTTACTTGCATAAATTATTGAATTAAGACAACAAGTCTTAAATGTAGTCATGATACTAATTTTACCTCAAATAAGTGATGTCCAAGGCATTGGTTTATTTTGAGAAGTTATGGGGAACTTGGGGAAAACAAACAAATGAAAAAAAGAGAATAACTTTATATAAAGCATCATTTAAAAAGATACAGCTGAGGTAAAAAAAGTTTACATACACCTTGCAGAATCTGCAAAATGTTATTTATTTTACTAAAATAAGAGGGATCGTATAAAATGCATGTTATTTTTTATTTATTACTGACCTGAATAAGATTCATTACATGTTTACATATAGTCCAATGCATTAAAAGCTGGTGGGTAAAAACGTTTTGAATTTAAAGATCAGGTTAAATTTAACTTAATTTGTCTTCTGGGAAACATGTAAGTATTTTCTGTAGCATCTGGAGGGCAGTACTAAATGACAAAAATATGATATTTAGGCAAAACGCATCTGAAAATGAACACATCTTTATTCTGTACAAAAGTTTACACCCCTGGTTCTTAATGCATTGTTTCCTTCTGGAGCATTAATGAGCATTTAAACCTTCTGTAATAGTTGCATATGAGTCCCTCAGTTTTCCTTAGTGTGAAAAGATGGATCTCAAACTCAATCATTGTTGGAAAGGGTTCAGATACACAATAATGCTGAAAAGCGAAAGAACTTGTGTGACCTGAAGATTTTTTCTTAAGAACAGCAGGCAGTTTAACTCACAAACAAGTGAGTCATGAACAACTGTCACTAAACAAAAAAACAAAAAAACAAAACACACAGCTTTGGATCCAGGATTTTGGATTCAGGTAACAACACAGTATTAAGAATCAATTTCGAATTTTGAAATCATCCCACGAAATCTCATTTTATTAGGCGTTTGAGTCAACTAGATAATTACAGCGCATTGAACATGTACATAACCGGAAATAATAACTGAGCCGTACCCAAAACGGAAGTGCGTCAGGAGGCACAGTGCAAGTCCATTGTTTCAATAAAGCTTTAATAAGTAGATTAGCGATGGGCTACAAGCGTATTCCTGTGAACTACTGGTTCACAACATACACCAACATTCATTCTGGTTAAGGTCGTTTGTTTTAATAATTTGCATGTATTTCTAGCGTATTACAAGGGTGTGTCTAGAAATAGACTACATACAGTAAATCCACATGCCTTTTTGCGATCGGTCGAGATAGAGTAAGCAAAGAAACCCAATTGGCTTAAACAAGATCAATATATTTAACAGCGTGTGACATTTTTTCATCAATTCATAAGCATGTCAATTGTATTACGCCTTTAATCATCTTTAATAAGTAGATTAGCTATGGGCTGCAAGCGTATAACTACATTAATTAAGTAGTGTTCACAACATACACCAACATTCATTCTGGTTATGGTCGTTTGTTTTAATAATTTGCATGTATTTCTATCGTATTACAAGGGTGTGTCTAGAAATAGACCATTGTTGCCATGAGCTGCGTTCACACTATACTATACTATACTACTTGTTGCCGGAAATCGCCAGCTTTCCATTGAAATGAACGGGACTGTGACGCTTTGTCGCTGCCTGTCGCTTGTAGTGTGAACGGGGCTTTAGTCGGTGTTCTGCAACACTGGTTACGTCACTTGCCCACCAAGGCACCGACCACACCGTCGTTTTGATTTTTTTATAGTAATAAAATATTATTTAGTTCAGCTGGAGAACAGACACTACAGTCTGTCGCATCGCAGATCAGATTTTATTTATCAGCGAGCGGAGTGACGAGCTGACCGATTTTATTTTGTAAAGCCTGTTGACTTTTGCCGTTTATCTATGGTGGTTTTCGAAGTTTTTTTTGAACATTTGTTTCTTATTTATTTGGTTCTACATTGTTTGCTGATTTTTACTTTGTGTAATTTCTTTCTTATTCGTTTTGCTAATAAAAAAGTTCTACCTTTCTTATATTTATTTGGTTCCACAGTGTTTACCGATTTTCAGTTTTGTGTACTATATAGGCTATTTAAAATTTATGTAGGCCTAGCCTAAGTTATTTGTTATTTTATATTAGGCATATAGCATGGTGTAAGCTATTTTTATTCGTTTGTTAATAAAAGTTCCATGATTAATTTATAGGCTAAGTGAGTTTAACGCTGTATTTGCTGTTGCTTGAATGGGATTCAGGCAATTGATGCCGAATTGCTGCTAATTTGAAAGTGAAAGTAAAATGTCCAGCTATTTAAAAGTGAAGGAAAGCAAGTGAAAAGAGGGAAAACTGAAGATATGTGCCGTTGACATTCGGAGCCAGTTTCCTACTTTCCTCATAACTGGGAAACTTGTTTCTGATGTAGCCAAACAACTTGCAAAAGGGAGTCCTCTCTATTAAGACACGTTGAGAATCATGAGTCGCGACTTGTGAGGATATGGGGCTTAAATTGAAATTAACTGACCTAAAAACGTACTTATTCAATCCACTAAAATAAGAATATAAATAAAATGAAAAAATATGAATTCATTGATTTTTCATAGCTCAGACAAAATCATGATTGGCTCTCATCTGGGGGGGCAGTGACCCCCCCACCCCCCTAAACTCCACCTATGGGTACCACCCAGGCTCTCTGTTGCGTCGAGTCCAGTGGGAGCGGGTCTCTAATCCACTGGGACTGGACTTGACGCAACAGAGAGCGGCGCGGGACAAGACTTGATGGGCGGGTGCGGGCGGGCAGAGACTCATGTGCTGTGTTGAGGAAAGTTTCTTTTAAAAGTAATGCATTACAATTTTGCATTACTCCCTGAAAAAGTAACTAATTACATTACTTAGTTACTTTTTTATGGAAAGTAATGCGTTACATTACTTTTGCGTTACTTTTTAAATCTGGGCGGGACTTGCTTCTTTATTTTTATTATAAAACAATTCTAATGTACAAGCCCTTTTACACCAAAAGTGAAATGAATTCACCTCAGGCTGAAAGAAAAGTACATTTATGCAGGAGATCACTCAGCGGCTATAAAAAAAAAAAAAAAAAAATGAAGCACATATGTTTATCTAAAGTAATTTTTGCTTATTAGTATGGCTGAACTGCATCATCAAATGGGATTAAATACATAAAGGATATTTGTTTTATTTAAAATTTAATTTTTGCAGGGTTGCGTCATATTCTGAATTTGCATTTCACTGTTTTTATTCATTTTGAGCAATACTGAATCTGTTTTTTGTGAGTGAGATAAAGTAATGCATGTTCACATTTAGTCTAGAATACAGTAACATCATGTTTACTCCCAATTTCCCGACAGGAGACTTGTCAATCAATAAAGGGGGAAAAAGTAACTGCCGTTACTTATTTGAAAAAGTAACTCTCTTCTTAGAAATTCAAAGTAATGCGTTACTTTACTAGATACTTGAAAAAAGTAATATTATTACGTAACTTGCATTACTTGTAATGCATTACCCCCAACCCTGCTCATGTGTGTGCAGGAAGCTATAGAAAAAAATGTTTTGCGGGACTCCTGCAAAATAGAAATATTTAAACGTAAAATATCTAAAACAAATTAATTGCTATTCATGTTTCTGAAATGGAGGGGTTCGTTGGTGTATTAAATTTGGGGGTGCGAAACACAGTAGGCAGTCTGTCAGAACTGAATGAGATGGTGTCTTAATTGAAGAGAAGCACTCAGCAGAGTTGGTTGATGACTGATTTACTGAAGACCTTTTGAGGTATACATATGTGTGTGTGGTTTCTGAAACGAATTAAAGAAATAAACTTAATGATATCAATGTACAATTGCAAATGTTCCACAACAAACATATATCAACACTGAACAGCACACAATATAAATATAACAACACTATATTACTAGGTAGCGTGGGTGCTTATGCTCTGAATGTCCACAAGAGGGCCCTATCCCCACGTGAATGCAGCATGAGGGCAGCTGGACATGCCTGGAGGTGCTAAGCAAGTGATCGTTACGTGCAAACAAGAACCGTCGCATAACGCGCACACACAATAATAAAACGGATATTCAATAATAACACAATGTACAGCATATACATACGAGTATCCCACATCGAGGAACATCACAGGAATATTCGCAAATGCACTGAATCGAGCAGGTAAACATGTAGTGCTATGCTAATTGGTTACTCCTTAGTCAGCACGAGAAAAACAGCTGATTACTTAACAATAACAGAAAATATATAAACAGCGATTACTTACTTCACATGTACGCACACTGTAACCTAGTATAAACTCGAAGTCAATGTCTTTACAGTAATGCTGAATGAACTTGAATACAGCTGCCGAGCTCTCCGTCTTCTCACATGCACAGCGTCTCTCTAACCCAAGTACTGCTCACTGCAGAGCCGAATGGCCTCCAGCTCCCCCTCTCTGGAGGTCCAGCTCCACCTCTGTGTGAACTAATGGGTGGAGTTAGGGTTAGGATAGGGTAAGGGGTAGGGTTAGGGTGTGGTTAGGTGTCTATTTCCACCCATTACCTCCAGCGAGGGGGAGCTGGAGCTCCAGTTCCTCCCATCTGGCTCTGCAGCGAGCACCCTCTCCTCTAACCTGCGATCTAGCTCCGCCTCCCGAAGGGACAACGCTGCAATGCTGAACACTCTGATTGGTCAGTATCATCCGGGACTTAGAGACAACCGGGCCTTTTGTACAGCCGCCCCCGAATTCAGGAACTGAATTCGCCCATCTATCAAAAGGTTGATTTCTTGTCTTAGTCGCCTTCAGGTAGGGCTGGAAGGTGGATGAGACGGGCCACAATTCGCATGTAGGTCTTCCCTTTGACGTCTACACTGGCTGTCCTGACTCGGCCATCTGCACCGGGGAACACTTGAGTGACCCTGCCTACCGGCCAGAGGCCGCAAGGAAGCTGGGGATCAACAATCAAGACTACATCTCCAATTTCCAATGTCCTCTTCTCCTTCTTCCACTTCTGATGGGCTTGGAGATCTGGTAAGTAGTGCTTCAGAAAGTGTCTCCAGAAGTGCTCCGTGAGCAGTTGGCTGTGGCGCCAGCGTCGCCGACTCAGCATCTCTGACTCCTGGTAGATGACTTGAGGTAATGACGCATCTCGACGACCAATCAGGAAGCAGTATGGGGTGATCGGGTCAAGATCAGAGGAGGTGTATCCCAGGGGCTTTGAATTGAGGATACCTTCCACCTTAATCAGGACTGTCCTCAACACTTCCTCAGTAACAGTCTGGGCTCTGATAGTCACTCTGAGGGCTGCCTTGATAGAGCGGATCTCCCTCTCCCAGCAACCACCAAAGTGAGGGGCGCTTGGCGGGTTGTAGGTGAACTTGATCTGCTGATTGGCGAGGTGACTCTTCAGCTCATCTTGGAGGGTGGCAAAGGCATTGTTCAGTTCACGTGCTCCTCCTTTAAAGTTAATGCCCTGGTCGCACAGTAACTCGTACAGTTTGCCTCGCCTGGCAATGAACCGACGTAGAGCCATCAGGAAAGAGTCAGAGTCAATGCTGGTGAGGAGATCAAGATGGTTTGCCCTTGTGGTCATACACTTAAAGACTATGCCCCACCTCTTCTCGTTACGTCGCCCGATCTTAATGAGGTAGGGACCGAAACAGTCCATGCCAGTCGAGTAGAAAGCTGAACGGAAGTATCTCTGTCTGGTGAGGGGCAGGTCAGCCTAAAGAGGGACTTCTGGGCATCCTCTCCACTTCCTACACTCTGTACACTGGCGCTGGTGTCGACGGACTGCTTCACGACCTCTTAAAATCCAGTACATCCTTCTGATTTCTGCAAACAACCACTCTGCACCTTGATGATGCAACCTCTCATCGTAGTCCTTTATGATTAGCGCTGTGACTGGATGTCGAGGGTCGAGAACAGCTGGATGTACAGCATCTGCTTCCAGTACCTCACAGTGGCGTAGACAGCCACCTACTCGAATCAGACCAGTAACAGCATCAAGCTCTGGGGAGAGTGTGATCAGTCTGTTTGTAGACGATATGGGTTTCCCAGACTTCAGAAGTCTCAGCTCGTTGGGAAAGGACTCAGCTTGGGCTTGACGGAGAACTGCATGTTGAACGTCCCTTTGAAGGTCAGCACTGGAGGTGTAGGCCGCCCCGTGAAGCTCCTGCTCATAGGCATTCAGGTACTCGGCCAGCGTGTCGTAGTGCTGCAGCTTAACCCTCTGGGGTCGAAAAACGCACCAGTGCGGTTTGTGGCAGTTTTTCTGATAACGCCAAAAAGAACTTAAATTAATCCGTCATTTTAGATCGTACAGATAAGAGCAATATATCAATCGAATCTGTAAGGAATCTACTTTTATTTGTGTACACTCATAATAACAACAACACTATGTGGTTTTGTGAATAAAGCAAACAAACAGGGTATGCAGTCTGCTGCATTGTTCTCACCCACATACCGCCCACATCAATGTAAACAAAGCAGCGAGACTTGACTTCATTGTTTATCTCGGCTACTTGCATCTTGTTACTGGAAGAAGGAGCGCTGTGAGGAGTAAGATTTATATTTCCCTCAGAGGAAGAGGAAGAGCGCGATGCGACGCACGGCGAGATCCACCGAAAGAGTAAGTCTTTTTTTTATTAGCCTTCTTACATTAGCTGTTGTGTTACTGTGATATAACTTGTACACAATATAGTAGTTAGATTTTTTTCAAACTACACGTCCTGACTAAATGTGCAATCAAGTAAAACGTTATGAAGTATGTTTCATTTCATTGCATTGAAATGTTTGACGACGCCAGGATGTTTTTAATGTTCTATAAAATAAAAATGATTCGATATAAAAGTAATAGTTTACACTGTAACACTGAATGACAGAGTCTAAGATTGTTTAGACAGAACTATTGTCATATACTCTGTTCACAAATAGATGTTTATGACGTGCTTCACAATAATACATTAGTTTCCCAGACATAAAATGGTTTTGTATTGTATAATACATACAAAGCATGCTTGTGTTTATGACTATAAAATCATATTTATTTATTTATCATATAACAATAGGATAATATTAGTTTATTAATACTCGGTTACATGAATAGATGTTTAACGTGCTAAACAATAATAATTAGTTTCTCAGATATAAAATGCCATTTTTTTAAGATAGCATAAAACGTGAGTCTATGACTACAAAATCATACTATATGTATATATTACAGATGCTCCTGATATTAACATGCTCACAGATGTTTTTTTTTTTTTTTCTAGTGATCTGATACCTGCACCACAGATGAATGCTACATGAAGAGTGCTGTACCAACATCAGATGTTCTGCTACACTGATTTTTTATTGTAAAACAACTTCCTGGACTACTGATGATGAGTTTTGTTCCTTAAATCCATAGAAAGAAGCAGCAATCACTAAAATATCAGGTATAATTTACTTATTTCACTTGTTGAGCAGAATTCAGAAAACAGTTTTCATTCGTGCCACGATCTAAGCAGATCCTTAGGCAACTGCGGTTTTGTCCCAGTCACGCTTCTTGCGTATCTTAACCCAGGTGATGTAAGGGATAAGATAGCCAAGAGGATCGTATTGGCTCGCTAATACTCTGTAAATCTTACGCATTGTTGCTGGGGAAGAGTGTTTGGCTCGATGCTTGTAACGCAGAGTGTCGGACTGACAATGCCACTGCAGTCCGAGCGTAGACTCATGGACATCCTGTTGGCCTTGACTGAGCCAGAGGTCACAGGTACTGGATCTGGATTCGGCAGGGAGGTGAGTAATCACAGACGGACAATTGCTGGCCCATTGCCGAAGCTCAAAACCTCCAGTGACTAGAAGTGCACAAAGTCGATCGACTAGTTCTTTAGCCTCTTGGGGTGAGTGAAGACTGTGCAGGCAATTGTCAACGTAGAATGATCTCTCAAGTACCTCTCTGAGCTGGTCTACCGGCTGACTGTGATCCATGACATGTCTCTGCAGGGCATACGTGGCACAGCAGGGACTGCATGTGGTGCCAAAGGGGAGCACCTGCCGCTGGTACACATCTGGGGGTCGCTCAGGCATCAAGTCTCACCAGAGGAATCGGAGCAAGGGCATGTCACCGGGGAGCAGCCTCACCTGGTGAAACATACCGCAAATGTCGCTGCTTATGGCGACAGGGTGCTCTCTAAAGCAGAGCAGGACCGCTAGCAGTGATGGGCCTAACGAACGAACCTCATGAGTAGGACCTTGAAGCGTCCATCCCAGGCAGGTTTTGACTGCTGCAGGGCCCCCTGGTGGGCCTAATCGGACTGGTTCAACAGGCGTGATGAGATGTGGGCAATCTGATCCGATCAGTAACATGGGCTGCAATTTATCCATCCGTTGCAATGGGAGGTCAGCTAGATGTCTGTATCTCTTCTGTAAGGAAGCCACCGGATAGGTGTGTTTAGCGAGGCCTAGTCTCTCGGCTGTAAATGCACGCTGAATGAGGTATTTCTTGTGGGGATGAGACACAGATGATACTGTGAAGGAGACAGCCGCCCCATGAATGATCTGCTGATCTTGTCTCACTGTACGCATGATCAGATCTTCTGGCTGCCCCTTGAGGTTCAGTTGCTGAGCTGCAGTATGGAGAAGGATAGTCCTCTCAGACCCGTCATCCAGCACTGCATACGTTTCCATTGATGCATCCCCATTTGCAATGATGACTTTACTAACTTTCAGGAGGACTCTACGGCTGCCAACAGAACAGTCTGCATACAAAATGCCTTTCGTGGTACTCACAAGACTCTCCTTAGGTTCCAAAGTTCTCCTTAGGTTCAGTCTCACTGGTGTTCACAGCTCGTTCGCTCAGGTCGTGCAATATAAGCAGATGTTTCCTGTTGCAGGTCTTGCACAGAGTCTTCAGTGTGCATCTGGATGCATGATGGTTGCAGCCACATCGCCAACACCTGTTGTTCTTGCGGATCCATGCCTCTTTCTGTTCTTTAGTCAGCTCCTTAAAGTTAGGACACCCATTGAGGAAGTGACTAGCATTGTCACAATAAGGGCAGTAGGCACGTGACTTCTCTCTCTACCTGGCTGAGGTGGGCCTGGACTCTGGAGCGGACGTTCTGGATTCACCGTTGGCAGTGGGCTTCTCGTAGATCTCCCTGGAGGCTTGGTGTCATGACGACCTTCTCTCTTCCTGGTAGATAAGGGTGGAGCATACATAACTGATTTGGCTGTGTCATCTTGGACCTGAAGCTCGTACTCTAACCAGTTCGCAAAGTCGAGAAGGGTGGATGTATCTCTTAAAGCTGATCTGGAGCTCATGGGGAAGTTTTCCTTGGAGTCTGGACACATGTGAACTGCATTCTAATTCAGCTACTCCTTCTAAACCCAACTGCTCCAACATACTCACTAATAAGCACACTAGAAGGGCGAAGAGCTTGAATGCTTTCACGTCACCTGCCTTGAGATTAGGGCCTTCCAGTACTTCATTGATACTCTGCAAGACGAGCTTACGGGGCTGCGCAAACATCTTCACAAGAGCTTGCATCGTGTCTGTATATGGTCTCACCGAGTTACAGTAGGACTCCGCCACCAGCAAGGCCTCTTCCAGCTCCAGATGATCAGTCAGGATCTGATATTTGAAGCGCTCACTTGCATCTGCTGGCAGAAGGTTCTCTAATGCCATCCGTAGTCTGGAAAACTGTCTGGGGTCAGCTGCTGTCAGGCTGGGTATGGTTGGCTTAGGACCTCGATATCTCTGCTCTTGGGCGTGCAGCATCTCCATTCTAGGCACCGACTGTGGACGTGAGGTCAGACTGAATTCTCTCTCTCCCCAAGGATGACTGTAGTGTCATACTGTCCTGCTGCCTGGGCTGAGTAGGCATATGAACTCTGAGGAGGGGTGCGATGACTCTCATCAGCATGTGGCGTCCTGGGAGAAAGTGTAAGGTCTACCATCTGTCTCGTCAGCTGCTCGCACTTGGCCGATCGGGGTGGAGGAACTGCATCAGCATATGCCGCAGAACTTCTCCAACTACCGACAGACAGTGGCACGCGGGTGCGAGGGGCTGGTACTGGTGTCACTGGTTGACGAGGAGTCTCAACGCTGAGCTAAACTGCTGGATCTCCCGCTTCAACGAAGCATTCTCTGCCTTGAGCCCATGCAGCACAGACAGGATCTCTGGCAGAATGTGGCTGCGAAGCTCCTTGTTGTCCCTCTTCATCTCAATCCACATAGACTTTAGATCAGACAGCTGCTGGACTTGAAGGTGGCGCTCATCATACTCTGGCGACACATCTCCAAATGGCTCTGGCCATACATCTCGGAGAATTAGATCATCTGCATAGGAGGGCTGACTCTTGGGAGAAGACAATTGAGATGCATTCTCTGACATGGGTGCAGCTGCTTCCATTCCAACTTCATTTAGATGTGTAGCTGATGGCACTCTCTCCACAAAGCCTGATCCATGAACTTGATAGTTTGCTAGACGTGCAGGCGGCCTTATTTGTCGTCTCGGGCAGATCAGGAGGATCTGACTCAGAACAGGATGTCATCTCTCTACTGTGATTCACTCTCGGGCTCGAAGGACCACTTGAAATGGAGGGGTTCGTTGGTGTATTAAATTTGGGGGTGCGAAACACAGTTGGCAGTCTGTCAGAACTGAATGAGATTGTGTCTTAATTGAAGAGAAGAACTCAGCAGAGTTGGTTGATGACTGATTTACTGAAGACCTTTTGAGGTATACATATGTGTGTGTGGTTTCTGAAATGAATTAAAGAAATAAACTTAATGATATGAATGTACAATTGCAAATGTTCCACAACAAACATATATCAACACTGAACCGCACACAATATAAATATAACAACACTATATTACTAGGTAGCCTGGGTGCTTATGCTCTAAATATCCACAAGAGGGCCCACGTGAATGCAGCATGAAGGCAGCTGGACATGCCTGGACATGCCTGGACATGTGCTAAGCAAGTGATCGTTAAGTGCAAACAAGAACGGCCGCATAACGCGCACACACAATAATTAAACAGATATTCAATAACAACACAATGTACAGCATATACATATGAGTATCCCACATCGAGGAACATCACAGGAATATTCGCAAATGCACTGAATCGAGCAGGTAAACATGTAGTGCTATGCTAATCGGTTGCTCCTTAGTCAGCACAAGAAGAACAGCTTATTACTTAACAATAACAGAAAATACATAAACAGCGATTACTTACTTCACATGTACGCACACTGTAACCTAGTATAAACTCGAAGTCAATGTCTTTACAGTAATGCTGAATGAACTTGCATACAGCTGCCGAACCCGTCTTCTCAAATGCGCTCCACTTCCCAAAGTGACAACCATGCAATGCTGAACACTCTGATTGGCCAGTGTCATCCGGACTTAGAGACAACCGGGCCTTTTGTACAGTTTCTATTTATAACACGTGTTTGCAGCCTTAAACAATGTTGATTTCTGGAATGCAATGGACAATAAGAGAATCCACTCACCGCTCGAAATGCTGTGCATTCTGCAACCACACGCAGCAGCTTATTGCTTTTAGTAAAAATAACAGTGGTTTGTGAATGTTGATGTTTTAATAACTAATATTTTATCGGGAGAGTTTATTCTGGGATGTTAGGCAACACACAAACATAATATTTCACGTAAATTTCATGGATGTACAGAAAAAAAAGTAATGTAACCAGTAATGTAACTAATTGCTTTTGAAATAAAGTAATCAGAACAGTAATTTAATTACTTTTAAAAGGAGTAATCAGTAATCAGTAATTTAATTACATTTTCAGAGTAACTTGCCCAACACTGTTAATGTATCTGTTTATAGATATCGGTAAATTCTCTGCACTAACAGGTGTTGTGTAATATTCAGTCCCCATGAAAAACGGTTCCAAATTGGTGGGCTTGGTACGAATATTCATACGGTTGTTCCGTGGTGGGCGTGGCCTTTTGAACTTCTTCAGCTCTTGTTTGATGAATTATTTCGATGAGGTAATAAAGCCGAATGTTCATACGCCCCGTTTAGATGTACAGCTGTTAATGTTATTCACATAATAGGCTAAAATGCTTATTGTTTTGCATGTGCTTTTATCAGAACGCTTTATCATGGCCATATGAAAATGTTTTTGCTGTGTAGCTTACGTGGATGATACTAAACACCAAGCACATTTATTTTATTTTTTTTGTCAAGAGCTTTGTAATAATTAAAAAATTAAATAATTAGCAGAGAGATGTTGTTTATGAGAGCTAAAAGAAAAAAAAGCGCAAAGAAAAGAGGGTCTAAGAAAGAAAAAGAAAGGTAATTTTAAATGTATTGCCCATAAAAGGCTGTGCTTCTAGTACACACACACACACACAAACACACACAAAGAGTTAACTTTTCCTATTTTATTCATACATTAATAGCAATTAGGCATTATCAGAATGCATAGTCATTACAAGAAATTCCATTCTGTTCTAATTTAATTATATGGTGTTTTACAATGTTGCATTGTTTTAAAGCATGAAGAAAAAAGCAAAACCAGGAAAGAATTAAATATGTGGAGTACATCCAGAACAGCACCACCAGAACCTTGGGATGTCTCTGTGAAAGTTTGGCATCCAACTGGAGCTGGGGATTGTATGGGCATCCTGAGGTAAGGTGGAAGGGCAGACAGAGAGTAATTATCTGCAGATGAAAAAAAAGTGTTATTTGCATTTTAACTTTTATTTTTAAAGTGCAGATACAGGATGCATTCTGTAAAGTCTGGCTAAAGAGGTGTTTTTAATTAAGATTTCAGTGATTTAAGTGAATCAAATGGTGTGTAGAAATCCTATTAAATTAAACAGGGCCTTGGTATCCAGGACAGACAAAAACATATTTTGTATTGGGTCGGTTTACACATTCCCAGTGATACCTCCCATTACAGCAGTCACAGTGAATCTGAACAAAACAATGAAATCACAGCATCTTTTAACGAAACATTCAAAGAACATTCAAAAAGCAATTGCTGGCTGACAGACCCAAGAGTCATGTGTATGTTCTGTGGATGGGTATTTGTCCCCACATGCCAAGCATAAGTCTGAAAGGTCATCTATGGAAATAAAAGCACCAACAAAATGCACTTAATATCTTAATACTGATGAAACAAATGATGTGTCAGTTTTATAAACATACATACCACTTTTTTGTAGCAGACACAGGCCCATTTCTTTGCGAAACATGTTGATATTTGCAGCTGTGGTTCCAAACTCCAAACTGCCACCTGTTAGAATTGCTTCTGCAAACCACAAAAAGAATTAATTAAACCCTCAATACTTTAACACTTTTGATAACCATGCTTTAAAAAAAAAACACCTACTTTGCATACAAAAATCCCACATGAATTGTTAATAAAATGTTAATAAAAATCAGACAAACAATTAATAAATGAGGACATTAAGGACATATGTTTGTTCTGACCTTATAACCTTTTCACATTGAGCTAATTTTTTATGGTCTTCACCAAGAGAATTTAAGTATAGAATCCTCCATTCTTTAGGATATATCACCTGTAAAATGAATATTAGTTAATCTTGCTCTGAATTTCTATCAGTTTAGTTCACAGAAGGATGAGACTGGAAAGAAACAGACCATGAGTGTCCAGTGGTTGTTCTCATTAATTGAACCAACCACAACATCATATTTCCCTGGATCCAGCTACAGTGGAGATGCATGAAATATTGTAACAAGGTCAGTTTACTAGTTCTCCTACAATATGAAAGATCCATTTGAAGAAATCAGGATTTTTGTTTTTACCCTTTTCATTGAACTGGCACTGCCATTCCAGAGGTTTGATGATCCAGAGGAGTCATTAATAGCAAAATTTCTCTATTTGCGTGGCAATTTTGACAAATCCCCTGCTAACTGCAATAGCCAATATTTTTTATTGTACTTTAATTAGAAATTGTCAGTTTCATACCTCTGTATTGTACCATTGAGTTTTTCTACCAATCCATTGGTCTGTGGATGGTAGGGAGCACATAAACTCCTTTTGATGCCAAGCATTTCACAGACACCCATACTGGGTAATAAAAACAAGCAAATCAGGTTTAACCATTACCCTGTTCACAAATTCTGTGCCTTGGTCTGTTAATAGCCTTTTGGGGGCACCAAATCTGTAAAACAGCTTAATAATACAGCCTGTGACCTCCTCTGCGCTTTTAGTTTTTAGTGGGAAAGCCTCACACCATTTTGTAAAGTAATCAATAATTACACAGATATACTGGTAACCATCCTTGGTTGGTGTGAGCTTTCCCACTAAATCCATTCCAACAATGTCTCATGGCTCAACCACCTGTGGAAAAAAAGTTACATGTTCAATGTTGTTGCTATCATGAGTACAAAATAATTACATCGTCTCATTTACAGGAACTTACTTCAATAGGTGTATAATCAGCTTGGTTCTTAATTTGAGCTTGCTTTGACTGGCATGCAGCACAGTGCCTGACCTAAACAGAGTCATTTAGTAGTAAGAAAGTGTATATGTACATAAAAAAAAAAATTTTTTTACTTACCCAATTTCTAATATCCACAGACATGGAAGGCCAGTAAAATCGATTACTGACAGCATCCATTGTTTTGACGATACCACAGTGGGCACCGATTGTACTGTTGTGGAATTCTCTGAAAACCTGTTTGGCCTCCTCGCTGCAGCAGAACACCTTGGCTAACCCACCCTCTCCCTGTCTTCTTATATAATACAAAACTTCATCTAAAGGCAGTAAGTTTTGTTTATTAAAATCCAGTATCTTTACACACTAGAAGACTCATCCAACCAAGGTCTACATAAAACCAAATATGCCACACTCACCCTTCATAATGAATTTCTTTGCCTTTCTCAAAAGCACATATTTTTGTTTTTTTTGTGAAGTCATCAGGGATTGTCCCAGACTTTTTAAAATCACACAACAAGTGGAAAGTTTTTCTATCCATTTTTCGAATCCAGCTACCAAAATGTTTGGTTGATGGGCATATGCTCTTCATCAGAGGCTTGTTATTTATTACTATTTAATATAATTATTTAACTCAACACCACAGCTCATTTATGTTGCTTAATAAATTGGATTCATGTAGCTAGTTAATAAAAATGTTAATTACTTATTTTAATGTTTAATTATATGTTCCCCTCAGTGTGCAGGGATGATGAGCAAGGAACAGAGTGTTGTTGTTTTAATCATTGCTATAACCACCTTTCACATTTTTTTTTATTTTTCAACTTGCTTTAATCTTGTGTACATGTGTAAATATGAACAACATGAATTTGCGAGCAGTTTCTTGCAAAATCTTATTTAAACAAAACTTAGATACAGCTGAATTTCAGTTTGTGTCATTTATGTTTGTATAATTTATTTTGTGATATCTTTTGTTTGTGCAGAGGGAACACACATTTGGATAACACCTACAATTTGTAATGCATTGCTGCATGTATTTATGCATGAATAAAACTGGAAAAGTTAACTCTTTGTGTGTGTGTTGAAGTACTAGAAGCACAGTCTTTTATGGGAAATATATTTAAAATGACCGTTTTTTCTTTCTGTCTCTCTTATCCTAAATTGCCCTTTAGCTCTCATAAACAACATCTCTCAGCTTCGAATAACTTTATTTTTTATTGTTGCAAGGCTCTTAAAAAACACAAAACGAAAACAAAGCAACACAAAACAACACCAGAGAACAACATAAAAAAATATTTATTTCTTTATTTGGACATGCATCTAATGACAATTGAATTAAACTGCAGTCAGTGAAAGTTATGAAAAGTTACGATGCAGCAAGATACACAGCAACTAGGGACACAGTTTACAGCTTTAAATTAACGACAAAAAACAATGAGGAACAACAGAAATGTGTTCGATTCGTGTTGTGCTTGTTTAGTATCATTCACGTTCTGATAAAAGCACATGCAAAAATATAAGCATTTTAACCTATTATGTGAATAACATAAACAGCTGTACATCTAAACTGGGCGTATGAACATTCGGCTTTATTATCTTATTTAAATAATTAATCAAACAAGAGCTGAAGAACAGACAACACACTCCATTCCATTCGCTTGTTCGTAGTTCAAATGGCCACGCCCACCGAGGAACGAACCTATGAATATTCGTACTAAGCCCGCCCATTTGGAACAGTTTTTCACGGGAACTGAATATTACACAACACCTGTCATACGATCATATCAATAGTATCTTTGTAAACAAGCTGTGGCGTGCAGCGAGAGAGAGAGAGAGAGAGAGAGAGAGAGAAAGAGAGAGACTCTCTCATTAGAGTACAGTACGGGTGCGTCTCAAACAAAGCTCGTGAATCAGTATGTACCCATAAAGATTATCACTGTCATATGTAATCAG
>VONZ01000139.1:1295000-1318653 GCA_012976165.1 Labeo catla | reverse complement strand
GCGTCCAGTATGAATAAAACCCATTCTATTTTGCATAGAAAAATTGAAAAAATAATACCTCGCTCAAAAGAAAAAATAAGCAGACGTGTACTAAACCACGCTTTTTCTAGTGTACAGACGTTTACGGGAGTATTTTATTAATTTGTTCCAAAAAAAACCCACACTGAAGTGGCAAGAAATCAGAACCGAGCCGAACCGAAAACCGTGGTTAAAAACTGAGGTACGTATTGAACCGTGGACTAACTGTATTGTTGCATCCCTAGTAGATTTGTACATACACTGCCAACACACATTAATGTTCAAACAACATGTAAAAGTGAACTTTGCATCCGATGACCCCTTTAATATTCACAGACACTAGTCCATATCATGTTTTGATCTAAGTGTACTGGCCTTTTTTTGATTTATCCATCTAAAATGTAGTTCTATGACATTCCATGCTATACAGAAAATTCAGTTTTTATGACTTGATTCCATGATTGTATCCATGTTTTCCGTCTCTACAATTTATTAGGATTGCAAATGGGTGAAAAATTTCTGGAAACTGTGCAGGGTTTTTTTTGGAAACTTCTGGAAAGTTTTGCCCCTTTGCAACCTACTTTCTATTGATCCTGGTCTCTAGATATCTGCACCAGCGTCAGTTTTTAAAATTCACTGTAGTGAACTTGGCTTCCAGTGTGAGCAGCCTGAAACAATTCACAGATCTCATCCCGAGTGAAACATTGTCTCTTGTGGAATCTGCTAGGAATGAAACCTCTTATTCTTGACTGAGCTAAAGTGTGTTAGTTTTTGTTCTTATCTGAATTTCTGTTTATCCTGTGCTGATTCTCTTCCTCTCTCACATGCTTTCATCCAGTGAAATGAATATCAGTGTCACTCTTCATTCTGTTGGGTTTGTGGCTTTCCATAAAGCTATAGCTCGGTCTCAGAGTGGTTTCTGTCTATGTGTGTGTTAGGGCAGATTCAAGCGTGTAAGTGCTGTCGGGTTCCTCTGCAGGTCTCGGCACTTTCTGTAATTCATGGCCAGAGTCCTGTGATGAAGGAGAGATACTTGACAGAAAGGCTTTCCCTGCAACCCTAAATCACCAACTCATATGAATAAAGGCTTCTATGCACGCACACACACCCACTAGGAGCCTCAGTCTGGGCCCTGGCCCTCTCTAACAGGGAAGGGATTATGGGTGTAAACATAAGACACTGGAGAAGCTGTAAAAATCAGCTGCTTAGGGGAGTGAAAGCCCTTTCCTAATTCCCTGTACAGTTTTAGAGCTTGTAAAAGCCTGTTCTTTGCTGGCAGAGCACAGACAGACCCATATCATACAAATCATACAGCCAATGTGGTTTTGTTTCATGAGTGTGGCTTCTTTACTTTATTAAACATGCCTCAATTACAGTCCTTTTTATATATAGAACATCTGGGAAAGATTTGGTGATAAAATAAACATTTGTAGTTAATTTTCTCAAAGCTCCAGTGAAACTGTACATTCAGTATGGTCGGCTTTCGTTAAAAATAAAAATGTGAAATACAACACTGCATTTATTTAAACAGAAATATATTAACATTTCTGTATGTTTAATTTCATATAATATGCTTTAGTGTATAAACCTCTTTTGAAATTTTAATACAAAAAATGTGAGAATCTGAGTGCCAAACATACACTACCAGTCAAAAGTTTTTACTAACAGTAAGATTTTTAATGTTTTTTTCTCTTCTGCTCACCAAGCCTGCATTTATTTGATCCAAAATAATAGCACTAATACTGTGAAATATTTTTACTATTTAAAATAACTGCTTTCTATTTGAATACATTTTAAAATATAACTTATTCCTGTGGTCAATTCCTGTGGATTTCTGAAGGATCATGTGACTGGAGTAATGATGCTAAAAATTCAGCTTTGAAATCACAGGAATAAATGACATTTTAAAATATATTCAAATAGAAAACACTTATTTTAAATAGTAAAAATATTTCAGATTTTTACTGTTTTTGCTGTATTTTGGTTCAAATTAAATGCAGGCTTGGTGAGCAGAAGAGAAAAATGTTTTACTGGTAGTGTATATCCATCCATTCATTCACTAAACTTCTTGGTTTGTACCAAACAAACGTGTTTTTGCTGATTAATAATTGCGCCTTTTTTATTTGTTGATAAAAGGGATCACTATTTAATTTTTCAACACTTCTTCTTTCTCCCTTCTTCCTAAATATTTGGTTTTATTTGAAAACACCGTGTGTTGCAAGCACATTTTGACATGTTGACTTTAATGTCCTTGGAGCAGCAGCACAAGTTACAAACAGGCACAAATCTTGTGTTTTGAAAGGCCGCTTTCTCTTTTACTGCGGTTCCAGCACTGCAGAATCATTTAATCTTTCAACTCATTTAAACTGGCTCGGCTGATGTACGGCCAGCTCAATCCTAATATTTTCTTTGCTTAAGGTCATGGGGAGACTTTAATAATTAATGTGTCTGCTTCGTAAATATTTTTTCACCCCCTCAAGACCATCGGATCAGCATGTGGTGATGACTTTCAATTACGAGCTGCATTCTCTAGTCAAATATCTTTGGGCTTGGACAGACTTTTTTGGAAACCCTTCGGAGTTGATGTGTCAGAGATGAAGTGGGCGTCGGTTAATTAGTCAGCCAATGAGCTGAGACGCTGGAGTGAGTGTCATTTTGAGAGGCAGCTCTTTCAGGGGACCGTGGCGGCTCTGAGCTGCTGTCAGTTGCACTAATGCTGATATAGTTGTGATTGATAGTTCGGTTGGAGTTATTTGTCAGCCTCCATCCCAAGATGTGACATTTTTGGTATTTGGTTCTGATGCTGTTGAAGCATGAAGATAAGTGGGCTTCATTCTTTGCCTGCTGTTGGACTGATGCTCTTTTTACTCCACCAATTTAAAATATGTCTGAATTGCAACTTATGTGACATACTTCTGAGTCACTTACTCCCCTGTTATTTTTTATTTTATTTTATTTTATTTTTCCCACATGCCTATACTGTTTCATTTGAGAATTGAATTTGAAATAATTTGAATTTAAAATGTGTGAGTTGCAACCTATTTTATTTTCTTTTTTTTTTTTTAGAAATTTAAAATTGCAACCCATTTTATTTTCTTTACAAATGTAAAATTGAGTTTAAACTATGCTTGAAGTGCAACCTGTTTTATTTTCTGACCTTATCTGACTATTTCTTTGACAGTTGTTTTTTTTTTCCCCCACATCCATATTTTGCTGTATTCCTGAATTGAATTTAAAATGTGTCAGTTGCTGACATTTTTGAGTCACTCACTCCTGTCTTTTTATTTTATTTTATTTTATTTTATTTTATTTTATTTTATTTTATTTTATTTTATTTTATTTTATTTTATTTTTCCCACATGTGTATATTGTTGTATTGAATTACTCAGCTGAGCAAGAGCATAATTAATTCATAGGCATCTTCTTTAAAATCTCTTTTCCCAGCCTGCACTGGAAAATCAATGGCCGTGAATCTAAATGTCAAAAAAATTTTTTTTTAGCTGTGCAAAGCATGACTCACTAAAACTTTTCACCTCTAGTTCAGGACACTCCTGCCAATCAGTGTCCAGTTCATTCGACACCTACGTGAGACATGACTGTATTCGGAAATTACTGACCACTTTCCATGCACATCATTCTAAAATGATGGTCGATAGTTTTCTAGCTGTCCCATTTGTTTTAAGAAGATATTAAAAAAAAATTTCTCTTAAATGTTGCTTTGCAATTAGATTTTGCAAAATGTAAAAAAAAAATATTTATTTATTTATTTTTTAATTGAACTTGAAATGTCTTAGATATTTAATTGCACTTCATTGCATTGCATTGCAGATCTCTCATTGGTTGGAATGGTCTCTGGACTATCGAGGTTCCAGGACCTGGTTGTCTTATGCCAGAAAATGTATGTTCAGTCAGCTGAGTGTAGTCCTTATGATTAAATGCACTTGTTCTCGAACTCTCACACAGGTTCATCTTTCTGAGGCGTTAGACTGATGGATGTCTGCTGTCATTGCTAGTGCCAGTGATGCTTCTGGGCATGTGAGGAATACACAGCTGCTCTGAGAGAGAGAATCCCTTTAATTGAGCAAAAAAACATGACTTTGGCTTTGTTCAGGGTGATTTGGACATAAAGACAATGTTTCTGCATACTCGGTGAACCAAGATAATGCTGAGGTTACGTTAACTTTTTTTTGGCAATAAAAGACCTGAAGTGCTGCATCTGGGTTCTGTTTAAACCCTAGTGAGCTGACTTGCTGTGGGTATCATAAGCTGTCATAAACAACATCATCTCAGATCAATTTGGGAATATTAACCCACATATTGGGTAAACGGTCAATTTTTACTTTGTTTTGATCAGTACTGCTATGTATTAAATGCACAGTTACATTTAAATAAATATACATTTGTAATTATAATTAATACATTAAATAGTTAAATAATTATATTTAAAAAAAACACAAAAGTGTTCCGTTTTCAGTTTTTATTTTTGTTTTTGGTCAAAATAGTATAGTTTTTACAACTGACTGTTTGTATCATGAAAATAAGTGATATTACTTATGTATATTCATACTTTTGCATTTCTACTTTTCTACATGGCATGCATTATGAGATTATGCTCTATGAAGCATGCATATTTGTGATACTTTAATAACAAGGAATCTACAAGGTGATAAACTAAGATGTCTTGAAGGTTGTAGCATTTTTGTTTCATGCAGATGGGGAGTATGTAGAATTGATAGCCAAAAAGCATTTGGTCTTTTGTGATTTCCTGTATGATTACTGTTTGTTCTGATCTTCTGCTGTCAGAAGATGTGAAAAGATGGAAAAACAAAACAAAACAAAACAAGTCATGCACACGTGAGACTGAGTGTTTATTTTCTCATATTGATTAGTGTGTCTGAGAGCTGTGTAGAGAGGCATGTTTTCTGCATTATGCTGAATGTTTGTTGATGTGCCTTGAGGGAAAACAAGCCGTTGGCCGCAGACTGATTGCTCACCATATGCACATTTTACTAATTGATATTAATTGATTTTAATGATCTGTACGTTTACACTCAGGGCTTTCCCTCTTCCACTTTAGAATGTTTTGGAATAGAAACAACAATATTTTGTTTTGTTTTGTTTTATATTATTTTTTTATTTTATTTTATTTTATTTTATTTTATTTTATTTTATTTTATTTTTCCCACATGCTTATAATGTTTTATTTCAGAACTGAATTTTAAATAATTTGAATTTAAAATGCGTGAGTTGCAACCTATTTTCTTTTCTTTTATAAATGTCAAATTGCAACCCATTTTATTTTCTTTTTTACAAATGTAAAATAATTTGAGTTTATTTTATTTCCTGCATGTCATTTAGAGAACATGCAAGTGTGTTGCTGATTTCTTGAAGTATTTATTTAATAATTATTAATTATTTATTTTTTTTGGTCTGAGGGGTTTGGCTAACAAAAAAAGTTCTGGATTTAAATGAATTAAGGAAAATTATGTACGTTTATTTATATATATATATATATATGACCCTTGTTTATTTAAAGTTTATATATTATATATTTATGCAAATGAATTGGTTCACCTTTAAACTAACAGTTTGAACTGATTCTTTGGTGATTGATTCGCAGTAGTTTTGTTGATCCAGCCGTTGTGTATGTTTGTTTTTTTTTTTTTGTTGTTGTTGTTGTTGTTTTTTTTTTTTTGGGACCTGTCAGTGCTTTTCTCACACTTTCTGTCAGCATATTTCTCAGTCTGTCTGTATCTCTATTTTTGTGCTGTTTCTGTGTTTGCCAGTCTACTGGGAAGTTTCTGTTCTTTGGATTTAAAAAGCAGCGAATAGCCACTGTCACTCCATCAGAGAGAAGGGCACCGCCGGGGGAAATGAACAAAAATCTGTAGTTCTTTGCTGGTCAGCAAATTGAAAGTGACATGAGTTTGTTGGTTGCAGCAGTTTGAGAAATTTAGCTGAAAACTGAACCGTTTAGACTTAAAATTGGTTGAGCTAAGATATGGCCTGCTTTCAATTTAAATAAGGTTTAGTTGTCCTATTTTAAATAAAAGTTTTTATATGCAGTAAGATATAAAAATATTGCAATCTATTGTTTATTTCTAAACACCAAAAAAAGGTAATGTCCCAAACTGGAGTTGTTGTTATTGTTGTTTTAATCGTCGTCTTTTAATAAATTGAAGAATGAGTCAAAATAATTTTTTGTGGAAGTGAATATTACACAGCAAATACTAAACTTAACTTATACTGAGCCCGGAATGTTTCTACTGATAACTTTTAATTTCTTTAACTTGAATAAATAATGACTTGAACTCTGGCTCTGCTCTGCTTGCATGAATAAACCACAGTGTTTCCTCAAGGTCATGCCAGCCTCTCAGTGAGAAATGCGTCTTGAAGTAATGAAGGATGTGAGGGGGCCTGTCACTTGTCATGTTGAACTAGTGTTACGTTGCCAGTACATGCACATCTTATTTGATGATGTGCATTTCTATGCCTGTAAACTTCAGCGTATGAATTTCTGTTATGCATTGGAACAGTATTGTTGCAAATTGTTGATATAAACATTGTCTAGACTTAGGATTTGTCTTGGAAGCAGCTGGAAAATGCTAAACCAAATCAACAGGACCAGATAAAACATACAGTTTTGTTTCAATTTATTTTAATTTTTTTTTTTCATTTTAATTCAGATTGAATATATTAAATACAATAATAATTTGTTTATTTGTTTATTTATTTACTTACCTTTCTTTGCTGATTTTTGATGCAGATTTTATTGAATAAAAATGGTAGCTTTTGGGTAACTTAAAGCACGATGGGCTAAAGATGTGTAGAAATTAGGTGAATGACAGAGATACCAACTGGAATTGTTTTTCTGACCTCAGATCTGTGTGGGCCATGCTATCGTTTTCAAGAAAAAATATTCAGATATTATGGATGCAATGGAAGTACAATTTTTCTGAAAATAACCTAAATTACATAGGAAATATATATTCTGATCTAATCTATATTTCTGATTTTGGTAATTGATTGCATGGTCAGTCTATATTTATGTCAGCATATACATTTATATGTAAATGTGCAAGAGTCCATGTGTGGATTTTTATTTAAATTTTTTTTTTTTTTTTCCCCGAATGCAACCCTCTACAGTGTGAGTAAATCACTTGCATATGCGACCTAAATCTTCAATAAAGTCTCAAGTTACATGTAAACAATATTCCTTGTTGTATTTTCCTGTCAAAATAACAGGGTTCATTTGTAATTCTTTAGCTTTTAAGAACAACCATAAGATACTTCCAGTAGTGGGCGGAACTAAAGTGCAAACAGCAATCTCATTGGCTGGCGCTCACCTATTATCATCAGTGTTTTGATTTCAGCAAATCGGTTTGAGCAAACGCAGACAACGTGATTAATATTCATAAACCCAGCAGCTCATTAACCCTTAGTGCATTATATATTATTAGTAGTACAATTCCTAGTATTATCTTATCAGTATTATTGTTAGATTTATTTTTTTTTTCCTCCTTTTTTTTTTTTTTTTTTAAACAGAAGCTCTGAACGACCAACAATATGTGACCCTGGACCACAAAACCAGTCATAAGGGTCAATTTATAAAAAATGAGATTTATACATAATCTGAAAGCTAAATAAATAAGATTTACATTAAAGTATAGTTTGTTAGGATAGGACAATATTTGTTTGAGATGCAACTATTTGAAAATCTGCAATCTGAGGGTGCAAAAATATCTAAATATTGAGAAAATCACCTTTAAAGTTAGCAATGCACATTACTAATCAAAAATTAAGTTTTGATATATTTACGATAAGAAATTTACAAACTATCTTCATGGAACATGATCTTCACTTAATATCCTAATGATTTTTGTCATAACATAAAAATTGATAATTTTGACCCATACAATGTATTTTTGGCTATTGCTACAGATATACCAGTGTGACTTATGGCTGGTTTTGTGGTCCAGAGTCACATATCTTAAGCAGCAGTCCTAAGTTCAGTTAAAATTACAAATATGGAGAGAGGGTTGCAATGACAAGTAAAAATGGTGAAATGTTGGCAGAGCCAATGTAAATCTGGACTACAAGCCCGACGGGGCCAACAGAAGAAATATCCTCACTGCCCTGTCATCTTTATCTTCTCTTCCTCTTCTCCTCTCTCTCTCCGACAGTCTCATCACTTTCTCATTCAGCTTTTTTTCCTCCTCTGCCCATATGCAGTGCATTTATCCTCTGGAATTGGGGGAGGGAAGCTGTCACAGGGTGAAATGCTTGGGCAAATGCAGCGTTCCATGTCAGAAAAGGCGCAACTCCAGGGATAAGTGTGTGACATGTGCGCCATCTAAAGCCAACGATATGTCACCCACTTACTCTGCTTACGTAGTTTCGATAGGTTAAAACCCTACTACTCTATAATTAATCCTGAATGAAAGTCATATGTGTTTATTCAAGCGAAACAGCTCGGCATGCGAATCCAGACATGCGCTGCAAAGTGCAAATGTTTAAAAAGAACAATCAGGCTTTTGTGCCTTTTGCCCTGAATTTTTTTTTTTTCAGGACTTTGCTTTAGCTATTTCTGCCACGGCCCTGGAAGAGAGCAGTCAGTCAATATTTAATTTCATGTTTTATTGAGATCAATACAGCGTATTGACATCTCTGAGAGATTTTGTCTGTTGAATGGCTCACAGGTGGAGGCTCAATAGACGCTCTGTGCCGTTTGAAAGAGAGCGCAATGGACTGGCCCAAAGTCGTTTAATAAAGCGTCTTTCATCTGGCTTTGCTTTAGTATGACTGGGGATGGTTTTCACTCGGCCAAGTCGATGAAATTAAGTTCTGCCATCGTGGACTGATAAAGTAAAGCAGTAAAAAGACCATAGTGGATCGAGCCTCGAGTGGCACATTTTTCTGTTGCCGACGTTTTATAAAAGCAACATGATAAAAGACATTGATGTTTAGTAAATACTCATCATCATAATTGGAATAAACAGTTTTTTACAACGAATTATATGAAATGTGTAATACAAATAATCAAGGAAATATACACTACCATTTAAAAGTTTTGCCTCTCTTGCTCATCAAGGCTGCATTTATTTGATTTAAAAATACATTAAAAATTATGAAATAATTTCAGTGTCACATTATTCTTCCGAAATTATTCTGATATGCTGATTTTCTGCTCAAGAAATATTTCTTATCAAAGTTGACAACTGTTCTGCTTCATATTTTTGTAGAAACTGTAGTGCATTTTTTTCATGATTCTTTGAACAAAGTTTAAAAGAACAGCATTTATATAAAATAGAAATATTTTGTGAAATTATACATGTCCTTACCCTCACATTGGTCAAGTTAATGCATCATTGCTGAATAAATTGTATTAATTGTTTCAAAAAATTAAATTTTATTTTATTTATTTATTTTGACAAAATGCATTTTTTTTTTAAATCCGTGACTGATACTGCAATTTGGTACTATTTAGTTTAAATAAATTATTTATTTTAAAAATATAAGATTTGGATATGGAAAGACAGACCGATAGATAGATCACTGTTTCTAGGTCATTATGGAAGATGTTGCATTTTATAATGGCTGTCCTGTCTGACGTGTTACGGAGCATTTCATATATGTAATCCCTGATGGGAAATAGACGTGGATATAGTAACGGCCCCTGGTGCTCTGCATTAAGGGTCTCTGTCTTGCATCCTGAAGGGGGATGGGAGAAGCAGAGGAACAGAGCACCGTCCTGGTTTTTAGCAGATTGCTGGCTGCCGGCTGCATTGACGTCTTTAGCTGTGGATTGTGGTGGGATGATGGACTGTTGGGCAAGAGGATAGCAGGGCCTGTGTGTATGAGCTGCAGGAGATATCCATCATAGTTATATCACTATGATCTGCCCCATGTCTAATTAGGACTGGGCAATATTGCTGAACATTTGAAAAGTTTAATCAAGTGACATTATCCATGTTATTAGACTAGTTTGGCAGTCTTTGAGAATGTTAAAACTTATGTAGTGTCTCTTATTTAAAGGATTAGTTTACTCCAGAATGAAAATGTACGAAAGGGCTTCAAAGGGCTCTACACGATCCCAGCTGAGGAATAAGGGTCTTATCTTGAGAAAAGAGCAGTCATTTTCTTAGGAAAAAAAAAATTATATGCTTCTTAACCACAATATGTCCACAGTATTGCATGTTGATATAGTCGCAGTTATTATTGTTTCATTATCGTATCGTTTTAGTTAGGGAAAAATTAAACGACTACATTTTTCGTCATAGATTTCGATATCGATTTTCACCCTACCCTACCTTTTTGAACCGGAGTACACAGATGAAGAACTAACTAAAATTGTCTACACCAAATTGTAGTAATGTAGGTAAATATTGTAGTTTGAGATTATGTATTAGTTTATTTAATACAAATTAAATGGTGCTGTCAAATGATTAATTGCGATTAGTTGCATACAAAATAAAAATTTGTTTACATAATATGTGTGCATACTGTGTATATTTATTATGTATGTATGAATACACACACATACAGTATATATTGTGAAAATATTTACATGTATTTACATATTCATGTATATACATATATTTATATTCATATAACTGATTTTATATATATATATATATATATATATATATATAATATTTTTAATATAAAAACAACATATTTTTCTTATATATACATGCATGTGTATTTATACATAAAGTACACACACATATATATTATGTAAACAAAAACTTTTATTTTGGATGGGATTAATCATCTGACCACTAAATTTAAATCATAATAAACTTTTATATTAATAAAATACCTATTTTATATATTGTATATACTAAACATTTTTTTAAATTGTAAAAAATGTTATACCATTTCGGAGCAAAAACACAAATATCAAGACATGTAATAATATGCACAGTGTACATGTATACAGTAGTCAACATTTGAAGTAGATCAAAACTTTCATCAAAGTTGTCCTAAAACCAAAACAATACCTGTCTTGTCTTAGGACAACTTTGATTAACTTTTTTCGATCCACTTCAAATGTTGACTACTATACATTATAGGATGTCTTGATTGACTGTCACTTATCAAACTGGGTGCATTTTTCATGTCTGATTTCATTGCATCAGCCATTCAGACCTGATGGACATTTTCATTTGATTATTAATATGGCTCATGTGAAATCTCTCAGTATGGTGCTCTTTTTTTTATTAGTCAACTCTGGGTTTTCTTCCCTGTTTTGCAGAACAAAATCAGCTCTGTTGTGTGCATTGTAGGAGAGCCAGATTCCTGTCCTCACTTGTCCTCTCGAGTCTTGATTTTCCAGATCATCTTTAAAATGACAAATATCTCACCAGGAATGTGTTAATGTTGATTTATAGTTCATACACAGGCAGGTTCTCACTGAAACTCTATGCAACTTTGTCAAATTAGATTTGCACAATATCTGTAGAATCTTCTGTACTGCTTTCAGATATTTACTTTTGGTCACTTCATGGATTTTATTAAAGGAAACCTATCATGCCCCCTCATGTCTCAGGTGTCCCCAGAACGTGTCTGTGAAGTTTCAGCTCAAAATACCCCACAGATCATTTATTATGTCATTTTAAAGGGGTCCTATTATGCTCTTTTACAAAGTCTTGATTTTGTTTTGGGGGTGTACTCCAGTACATGCTCTCATGCTTGGTGGTTTTAAAAACGCATTATTTTTTCACATAATTTACATTATTACAATACCTTTCTCCTCAGCCTGGCACAAATGGCTCGATTACTCCTGGGTTTGATGAAGGCCCGCCTTCCGAAAAACGATACGTTGTGATTGGTTAGCCATCCCACTGCGTTGTGATTGGCGAACAGCTTAGGCTGTGTTAGTACTGCCACGCCCCTTTCCAAAGCAGCAAGTTCAGTCTGTTCCATTATAGTTAAGGATATATTAAGGTAAAGTTGACGTTACAGTAGTGTTGGGTTCTGTCGTCAACCTGCGAGATCACCGATACATGATATTATCGTGCTAATTTATTAAATTATTTACATACTTAGTTTCATTGCCCGAAACCAGCCCCAACATAAGGCTAAAAGCAGCCTGATGTTTTTAATACGACTTAATTTGTATTTAACATGACAACAATTGAATAAAAACATTGTACATTACTAATTACAGAAAATGAGCAAAGAAAATTAACTTTATCAAAGAACATCATCACTGGTTAGCCTAGTCTTGTGCAAGTTTATGCATTTTTAAAAACACTCACGTTATAAGTAAAGCTATCTACACTGTATGATGAATAAATCTTTTACCACACACTTTACACGTCTGCGAAGCATTACAGCTCCGACATGGCCACTGGAGCTGATCTAGTCAATGCTTATGTTTATACAAGCCCCACCGCGGCTCGTTGAAGCGTCCCAGAAGCTGCTCTCTGCGCTGCATCACTAAAGTAAGGCTAATCCCCCACCTCGTCCCTACCCACCCCGCCAACTGTTCAAATGCAAGATTTATTTTAATGATATTCTAATCTGCCGCGTTGTGACATCACGGCACCCAGAAAACAACGCTGTAGTCCACAGGAGCCATTCGTTGTAGTTCTTGAAAAGGGATTTTTTTTTAAAACAAAATATTGACTTTGAGATTTGTGACTTTGTAGATCTTTTTTATGTCCAAACATACACTGACTAAAATTCAAAAAGTGAAAAAGCATAATATGACCTTTTGAAAAATGCCTAATTTGAGGGGAACCGCAAACATGCTGTATTCGTGCATGTTTCTTTAAATGCAAATGAGCTTCTGCTCCCCGCCCCCTTTTCAGAATAGGGCTGAGCCATTACAGCTTGTATGTCGGATACTCTGCCAAAAAAAACCCTGTTTGGTTTTGATTATCATATCTATCGCGTTGAAATCATGCGTTTCAAATCTATATCAGTTTAAACTTCTGATATAGGGTTTTCTGAGCACACACATCTAGTCAAGTCAAGTCAAGTCACCTTTATTTATATACCGCCTTTAACAATACAGAATTGTGACAAGGCGGCTGTACAGTATTAAATAGGAAACAGTACATCAACAATGCCAAAGGCAACAGTAAACACTCACTTTTTAGGTAAAGGTAGTTAATCAAAAACAATAAAATAAAATGCAATATTGTGTTAAGAGAAAGTGTCCCCAACTAAGCAAGCCAGAGGCGACAGCGGCAAGGATCCACATCCAAAGCATGTGCACAAAAAGCGGCTGTCACATGCCATGTGAGTACTAAACAAAGTACTCTTTCATGTCTTATTGCGCTTAAACGGTTAAAAAATACACACGTTTATGTTAAAAAAAACACAGTTTATAAAAACAATCGGTTATGCCTGTGACGTTAAACAGCTGGGAAAGAAATCACGTTTATGTTAGATCTGTGTGGCAGCAATGTAATATACAGATAATAAATCAATAAATCCACTGCTCTCTCATCTCGTCTGAGGCTGAGTCTCTAAATAGTGTTCTGTGCTCGTTAGTAAAGCCAACGACAGAACAGTTAGCATGCTTTGCTCGATTCTTTACGACTTGCTCATAGATTAAAGAGATGTTAAGAAGTGAAATGGCAGCTCAAAGCAGTGTGTTTTCCAAAAATCATGGACCATCTCAAAGGATTATTATTTTCTTTGAAGTGTTTCCTGAAAACATGACCTCTATCTGAATGCCTGTGTCCCGTACAGAGCTGAGCCATGTGAAATACAGGTTTTTTGTTTTTGAGAAGATCCAGATCATCTCCAGAGTCACGTCCGTTGCCTGAACTCCCAGCGCAAAGGTAGATCAGCACCAGATTACGCCGATGCTTTTCATTTATTCAGAATGTGCCATGCTGGAACAGTGAGAGTTGCTTCAGGCGGCCCAGGATGCAGCATAAGTGAATCGGTATGTGAGAGGAGGGCCTCTTGTTTGCAGCACAGCACACGCTATCGACACCGACAGCACACCTCTGCAATCCATTTACAACCCCGCACCCAATCGATCCCGCTTTTGCGTCAGCTTGTAGTTGCTCGGTGGTGAAGGCTGCTAGATTACACCCTGAATTCATTCATCTGCTGACGTCGGAGCTGCATGGACAGCGAGACCGCAGTAATGTCCATCACAAGGGTCTCCGTAAGCATACTAGCCGTAGCACAGCTGTCAGGCCCCGGGCCGGAGAATCAGTGGAGTTGCAGACTGCTAATGACGGCCTCTCAAGGGAAGAGATGCTCACATGTAAATGAGACCTGCTTCTCTTTCGGATGGTCTGCGCTAATGAGTTTGTTGTCGTTTCTGTTGTGTCGAGTTACCGGTGTCAGTGTGAAAGGCCAAGACCTCATTTTTCTCACTGGAAGGTGCGTTCGCAAAATAGCCTAAGTAGGTGTCATTAGTATCACAGTCTGCACTTCCATTGGTAGTTGCTGCTCATTTGCATAATGTTAAGAAAATTACTGACATGACACTCACCATACACTGAAGTGTGGGGCATTTTAAAATACTATCTAATACATTAATGCTTTACTTTAGCATGTATTTATTATTATTATTAGTAGTAGTAGTAGTACTTAGTTGTTTATTGTTAATTGTTTATTTAATGTATTTATTTTTGAAATAGTTTAATTACCAATTATCTTTATCAGGGCTCGAAATTAACTTTTTTACTTGGTAGCACAGGTGCTCCCAACTTCAAAAAGTTAGGAGCACCAAAAAAAATTTAGGAGCACCAAATGAATATTAAGGAGCATCACAACTGGCATCACAAATGCCTCGGCCTGGCATTTCTTTTTAGTAATGCACCGATCTTGCTTCTTAATGGCCGATTCTGATTCTGCCAATGTTTTTACAAGTAAATGGGCTGATTCTGAAAGCCTTTTTTTAATATTTATTTTATGCCTTAAACAAGGGACAAGAATGAATGAAAATATGAGTACATGAATAAGATGTTTATTTTCTCGATTACATGTAGAGCCATTTAAATTAGAGGCAACCACTGCATTTTTAAACAATCTACAGTATAAATAACAAAAATAAACGACACAGTATTAGTCGTATTAAGTGCAAACAATAAATGCAGCCATAATCAAAGTAGGCTAGTCTCTCAGTATTCAAAGTGCAAATAGAGACCGAATTTTTCAAGCAGAGCTATAGACAACTACACAACCTATTACAGCCTACAGCCTAGATATGTTATGTAGCCTAATTTGCGCACATTGGGAAGTCGCTCTCTAAACTTGTGGTATTAAAATTGCTTTTGAAGGCGCGTGCGCGTTTTACTTTTGGTTTCGTTTTAACGATGGCGCGAAACTCTCGGCGGTGCTGAGCGTGCATTATACAATACAAGACATTAATTTAACAAAACAATTTGAAAGTGGGGGGACACAATCGGGATTTTGAAAAGTGTGTCCTCAGTGGAAATTACGCCCCTGCGTGAGTGGAACTCTGCCGCTGAGTTATCATTTGATGTGAATGTATGCCAGAATGTGCGCTGTAGCACGGAATATAGTATATTTCTTCAAAAGCAGATTGTGGAGACATTTTAATTGTCCACAATCAAAAATCGTCATATCACACGCCCCTAATTTCAATATAGTTTGTGCAAATCCGGAACAGAGGTTGGTTGAGAGAGAAACAAACGACCGGTTCAGAGTTTCAGCGGAGCTCAGTGACAGGGAGTGATTGACGGCTAATATCTAAAATCTGCATTAAAGTTAAGAATGTAAAGATCAAGTTTAATTAGTAATGTTTAATGTTGGAGAGAACGGCGATCCTGACACTGTATCAGCTCACAGCAGTCTGGGCAGTAGTTAAGCTAGCGAAAGTTTTGTAAAGGAATGAAAACAAGTCGCACCACAACAATTTCTCGCACTCGCATAAATGCTCCCAAATATATTTTAAGGTCGTGCAGATTAAATTTTGGGAGCATATACGACCAAAACGGTCGCAATTTCGAGCCCTGTTTATTCTAAATGTATTAATCTAAACATAATTGTTTAGAATTGATTTAAATGTATTTAAACACACATAAAGTAAAAATGAAAGTATTTATTAGTATTATTACTTTGATTTTATTTTATTTTATTTGCTTATTTATTTGTTGTTATAAATTGATTTATTTATTATTACAGTTATGAATTATAAATGGTTTATTAATAATTTTATAATAATAATAATAATAACAATGTAATTTGATAATATTATGTAGCATTAAAATATTTTTTTTGGTATTTTAGTAGTATCAGTAGAAGTTATTTATTTATTTATTTATTTATTTATGCGTTAATTGTTTATTTTTTTTAAAGTAGTTTTATATTATAAGTTAATGAATCTAAACAAATAAATATTTAGATTGTATTTAAATACACTGAAGTAAATGATTATCAAAATAAAATAGGTTAGTATTGGTGTATTTTTATTTTATTTACCCATTTTGATATATATTTTTATGTATTATTACGGTTATTAATTATTGTTTATTTATTAATAGTTTAATAATGACATTTATTTGATTATTAATTTTATATAATATTTTTATTTTAGTAGTAGCAGTAGATGTTTTTATCTGTGTTTTATAAAATTTATTTGTTTATTTGTGCATGCATTTATTTGTTTATTTAAAAGTAGTTTAATTTTAGTTATTTGTATTATAAGTTTATTAATCTAAACAATAAATATTAAGATTGTATTTAAATGTATTTAAATACACTGAAGTAAATGATTATTAAAAATAAAATATCTATTAGTATTATTGGTGTGCTTTAAATTATTAATTTTGATATATATTTTTTATTTATAAATTAATAATAAATAATACATTATTAATTGTTTATTTATTAATAGTTTAATAAAGAAATTTATTTAATTTTTTTTAAATATAATAATTTTTTATTTTATTAGTAGCAGTAGAAGTTTTTTCTATTTACTTTAACTTTAGTTGTTTTACTATAAATTTGTTATTATTCTAAACATAAATATTTAGATTTTATTTAAATGCATTTAAATACACTGAATTAAAAATGAAAATAAATATTAATATTTATTAAGTTTAATAATAACAATATAATTATTTTGATATTTATATTATATAAGAATTATTTTAGTTATTTTAGTAATAGCAGTAGAAGTAAGGTATTTTTTTTTCTGTCTTTTTGTAAGTATTTGTTTATTTATGCATGTTACAGCAGTTAAGTATAATGTTCAAGTGTTTTTTACAACATGCCATTATTGTGTGATGGGTGCTTTTGGTATTGTTTGATGTTTGAAGTTTCAATAGGAGGTTTAAATGGCTCCTTGGAAGCGCACTGCATTGTGGTCATTATAGATAATTCGCTAGAATTGCTTGTAATGTTTTCGCAATGTAACTGATCCTTAGCAATATGTAATTTGCAGCCACTATGAAAGGAGGGATTAAGACCGCCTGTCTGTCTTGGTAGGGTTCATTCTGAGTGCCATGCTTAACGTAATTGCACGTTATCGTGCAAAAAGAAGCTTAGAGGAACCACCTCTATTCCTCTGCCACCTTTTTTTCCTTAAAGAGAGTAATCCGTCGCATTCAAACAAAACGCCAGTGTTTCTTTTCATTCGTTTCCATTTCACAGTTGGACGCTTGCTGGCCTGTTGTCTGCAAATAGGAAGCCTTTCTGAACAAGACTCTGGTTAATCACTTTTCGGTATAAATGATGTTGAGAATCCAGGGCACGGAGCTGACTGCTTTATTCTACCTCGATGTGATGGATGGATGGATGGATGGGTGTGTTTGATTGTTTATATATTATTGTTTTATTTACTTATGTTATATTTGTTTATTTGTTATTTTTGTTTTTAGTTCATTGTATTTGTTGTTTTATTTATTGTTTACATTTTATTTATTTGTTGTTTATTTTTTTACATTTGTTTTATTTATTTATTTTTGTTGTTTTTTTAAATAATTATTTTAGTTTTATTTATTATTTATTATGGTTGTTTCCTTTACTTGTTTTTTTATTTTTATTTCATTGTTATTTTTATTAATTGTTATCTATTAATAATGGCATGTATTTAGTTTCCATTATTATTATTATTAGTAATAGTAGTAGTAGTAGTAGTTTCATTCCTTTGTTTTTTTTTTCCTTAGTCTTTGAGTCTTTGTAAATGGTTAAACGTTTCAATTTTGTAATTTATTTATTTTTTTTTTAATTTTGATTTATTTTATTTTTTAAATTTTATGTTTAATAAATGTTTTGTTCTTATGTTTTTTGTTCTTTTTAAGTAATTGTTTGTTTGTTTTATTATTATTTTAGTTGTTAGCTTTTAGTTGTTTTCTTTATTCGTATTTAGTTTTTATATTATTATTAGTTTCATTCCTTCATTTTTTTCAGTCTTCAAGTCTGTAATTGATTAAATGTTTACTTTTTTAAATTTGTTTTTATTTCTTTATTTGTTGTTTTAATTTAATTTTATTTGTTATTTTTAGGTATTTATTTGTTATATATTTGTTTATTTATTTATCATTTTTGTTTTTATTTTTTTTGTTTTATTATGTTGTTTTTAATTATTTATTGATAACTTATTGCATTTCATTTTCATATTAGTAGTAGTAGTTTCATTCCTTTTTTTCAGTCTTTGAGTCTTTGTAAATTATTAATTGCTTCAATTTTTTTAATTAATTTTTTTTCCTTTATTTGTTGTATTCATTTTATTTGTTGTTTTTAAGAATTATATATTGATGATGATAAATTTTTGTTCCTTTTTTATCATTTTTTAATTTTTTTTGTTTGTGTTTTGGTCTTTTTGTTTTTATTATTGTTTTTTTATTATATTTTTTTGTTTACTTAATTGTTATTTATTGATTTATTGATTTATTACATTTATTTGTCATTTTTGTTTTATTTATTTGTTTGTTCTAGTTTTCTTTATTTGTTTTACTTTGTTTTTTTTATTATGGTTTCTTATTTTCTTATTTTATTAAATTTTTTTATTAATTATTTATTGATGATTTATTTTTCATATTATTTAGTAGTAGTTCCATTTCTTTAATCATTTGATAAAATGTTTCCTTTTTTTTTTAAATTTATTTGTTTATTTTTTTTTGCAAGAGGGTGTCAGGGGTTTCATTTAGTCACTAAACAGAGGCGGCGCTTGAGCGGCTTTCAGCTACAACACATCGGCTAATTGCCTTCCATCTGGACTTTTCTTCGTTTAGGGTTTCTTGTATTCAGAAATAAACTTCCCTTTTCCTTAACACCACCCTAATTTGCCTCAGCTTGCCAAACCAATCCAAATCACATAGCTTCAGCTCCTATTCAATGCGAAATCCTCAATCCCACACCTCTTAGCATGTGTCTTTTTAATAAATCCCCTCAGGTTCCTTTAATGACATTGTCTTGTTAAATCAGATTGATGTTTACTTCAGTGTGGAGCTTGTCATCTCTTCTTTAAGACCCCCATTCCCGGTGGTACATTACCGCTCCTCCTGCTGATTAACAGGTTCGAACTTTTCGGCGGAGCCAATTTGGGTGACAGAGCTGTTACTTGAACCTCCCCAAAATAGAGACCGCGTGGAGCGCGATGAATTTTAATCAAGCCTATGCTCAATTAGGCGCCACAAACGGCCGCCTCGGCATGAATATGAAATTGCCCTCAGCCTCGTAGATCATCAGCTGCAACAATCAAAATTGATCTTGCTCATTACCAAAGGGTTCAGGCACAGATCAAAAGCTTGATACTTCTCAAACAGTCATCAACGCTCATTGAATCCGTAGCCGTTGGCCCCGCAGCAATGATGTCATCGATTTCCCCATTCGGTCAGCGGAAAAAAAGGGCTAATCCATTAGCGGCATGCAGAGGGGCCGTCTCCATCTGACTGAAATGTAATTTTGACAGAGCGAGATCCTGTCAGATTTCCCCTTGCCATTGTGGCGGCCCAGCTAAAACTGGCCCCCTGGCCCCCGGGTCTGCGGCTCAGGGAAAATTGAGTGCACTCCTGCAGAATTCAATATGACATGCTGGAAATAATGGGCTCCTGTCGCACAGATATCCATCAGACAGACCCGGACCCTTGTAGACATTCAGGTGCAATAAATAATAAATCATGTTTGGATGGTATTAATAAGGTCGCTTGAGAGATGGCCATTGATTTGGTGACTGCACGGTTTTCTAGCTAGAGTGCTGACGTGTCTGACGGCCGTTATGGAAGAATATCAGATTTCCTGAAACTGATGACTGTTTGTTGCCTTTAAAGGGTTAGTTCTCTTAAAGTGAAAATGCTCATTGTTTACTCACCCTCATGTTGTTTCACACCTGTATGACTTTTTCTTTTGGGAAGTTTCAAAACTTTTTGTAATGAATGGGGACTGGTGCTTAAAATAAAACATAACGTAACGTAACGTAACGTAAATTACTTTATCTTTTGTGAAAAAATGTTCCATAATTTAAAAAAAACACAATGGAATGGAACTATATATATAATAAAATGTCAATTTTAAAGTTTTTCTATTGTGGAAAAAGAACTTTTTTTGAATGAATGGGAACTGATAAAATAAAATAAAATAATAAAATAAAATAAAATTAATGCTTTCAAGCACAAAATATAAAAAAATAAAATATAATAAAATGTAAAAAAAAAAAAAATACACAAGGGAATGGGAACTGGTTAAAATAAAATAAAATAAAATAATATAAAATAAAATGTTAAAAAAAAGGTATAATAAAATATCAAACAAATTATTAAAAATAAATACATAAATACCTGTTTTTTTTTTTGTGGAAAAATGTTCCTGAACTTTTTGCAATGAATAGGAACTGATAAAAGAAAATCAAAGAAAATATAAAATATCAAAAAATGTAATAAAATGTCAAACACATACAACATAAATACATTCATAAATACATGAAAATAACCAATTAAATAATCAGAAAATACTGTCAATGACCTGTAGAAAACAATTTTTTGGAATAAATTGTTATATAAATCATGCAAATTATATATGAGCAAACCCTCCGTATAAACCTTCAGAATATACATAGGAATGAAAATGAAAATGTGGTGTACATGCTGCTGAAGTGGAGATGCTGGACTAATTTTGAGAAATGTACTGTAATTAACACCTACAGATGCAAATGGATATTGTGCAATAAAATAAACACTTAAACATGCATTGAGGATTGTTTCTTTTCACTAGTCTAAAACAACAAATTTTAAAAATCCAAATAGCGCACAAACTCAAAATTGACCATTGCGTGAAAAAACCTGTAGTGTCTTTCCTTAAACAGATACAGTAATTAGCAGATAAAGGCATTAGTTGTCTAAATGCAAATTATCAACCGTGTTTACATTAATGAGGATGATGATGGTGATCGTTTCACAGTGCCACATGAGAGAGTGTGGTAATTGTGCGAGCTGTTTTGGTATGCAGAGGCGGCGACGCCGTGGACCTCCTTGTTTCGTTTACCCAGGCGACTGCAGTGTGTGTTTCTGCTGAGTCAGCTGCTCTCCTTTGGTGGTTTAGGACTCATTAGGCCTGTAATGTCTTAATTCTGTCCTCTCTACAAAGCCGTACTGACATCCCCCATATTTTACCTCCTGAAATGCATCACACAATTGATGCCTGTTGGGTTAAGAAGCTAACTGACTGACATCGACCCTTTTTTCGTTGGCGGAGTTGGTCGAATTTAAAGCAATTTGCTGTCGTTTTAACAACGAGGGACTGGAAAACACACAAGCATGCTCGTAGGGGCTTTTGGAAGCACTTAGTTCATTTTTATTTCTGGGAAAGCTGTATTTTTAAAGCGTCTGCAGTGCCGAGAGCGCATTTTGACTGCAGGGGTATTTATATTATCTGATATTTATTCAGTCAGGCGGGAGCTAAATTACACAATCTCATGCATTCCTGTGTAACGCCGGGAAATGCGCTGATTCGCTGGATGTTATTAGCGGTTTATTTTTGTATGAAAGGTCTTTGTATGTTTCCAGAAAATGTTTTGTTGTTATGAAGCATGCAGAGTATTTCAGGACAAAACCACATTCTGTTGAGCTGATGTGAATGGCAGATGCTGTGGTTTTTAGGACAGACTGACCGCACGGGTGAACGGAGTGTCAGTGCCGACCACAGTCGACGATCACTCTGTTACTGCGGTTGAATGTCTGAAAAGGGATGTTAACGGTAGAAACTCTGGTGAAAGTGCCACATGTTAAATTAAGTGGAGTTGAGTAGGTTGGGGTAATTTACTATATCAAATTTAAAGCCATTGCTCACCCAGAAAAATTTCTTTCTTCTGCTGAACACAAAATATGATATTTTGATGTGAATGTGTATAACCAAACACTTCATGGTCCTCATTGACTTACATAGTATTTTTCAATGTCAGTGGAGACCAACAACTTTTAATATAACTAAAACAAAAATGTAAAAAAAAACAGTCTCTATTGATTCACTGAGTCATCGCTCAATTCAGTTTGGAATTGATTTGGGCTGAAACAGTTTCTCAGAAATGAATCAAACCAACTGTAATGCCGTTTTTGTGACTGAAGTTTAAATCAAATAATATTACATTTTTTTTATTGACACTGTTTTATTAAAAATATTACATTTTTATTGACACTGTCATACTTTTGATTCTGCAATTATTGAAATATTATGGACAATTTGGCCACAAAATATAGCTTTATCATTTTAAATATTTTATTATGGTTAATTTAAGTAACTTTTCCCCAGCTGTGGTAAATACTAATATATAGAAGGTGCACAGCGTCCTTCACATAAATATAAAAACCATCATGATGCTAAAATAATGCAATATACATAATTATTTAAATGAGGGGGAGAAAATCACACAGGGAATTCTGTGAAGATCAGATGTTTTTCCACTGTAAACTGTTAGCTGAATGTTAGATTATTTCTTTTATTTATTTATTTATTTTTTTTTCTGTAAAATTGTGTCCCGTTCAATTTATTAGTTTTTGCTTGTATGTAATAAGGGAACTTAAAATAACCAAGTAACAGGGTATTTTAGGTAATTGTTATTTATTTATTTATTTTTTTTATTCATTCATTCATTCATTTTTTTTTTTTATATTTAGTATAGAATACTTTGACATTTTATCACTGCTTTAATTTAAAGTTTTTATTGTTGTTTTTTATTAATTGTTATTTATTTAATTGTTGTTTTATTTTATTTAGTTTTCATATTATTAGTAGAAGTTCCATTCCTTCATTCATGTATTCAGCTTTGTACCCATAACTGATTAAATAAATAAATAAATAAATAAATAAGAAACAACAATTATTTGTTGTAAAATACAGGGAATTCTGGGAAGGTCAATATGTTTTTACTGTAAATTATAAGCTGGCTTGTTCTTTATTTATTCATTTATTTATTTATTTTTTTTTGCTAAAAAATCCCCCGATATATTTAACAGTATTTTACTGTAAAATGACAAAATGTCCCATTGAATTTCTAGCAGTTTTTGGCTGTACAATACGAAAGCTTACCATTAACCAACAGGGTATTTTAGTTATATTTGTTTTATTTATTTTTTAGTTTTGTGTATGATTTATTATCGTTTACTTGTTTTTATTATCGTTTTAATTTTTATAATTTTATTGTTGTTTTTTAGTAATTGTAATTGATAATTTATTTTTAGTTTTCATATTATTAGTA